>CABFOW010004813.1:4338-46277 GCA_902141385.1 Timema californicum | reverse complement strand
CACATCTCCTCTATAATTTTAACAGTGATAAAATATCAATAATTTTGACATATTTAAATAGATAACTGCCGGGTGTATAAGCAAACATAAGAAAATCTAACACCTAGTAAATATTGATACATTATCTTAAAAGAAGTGTTGAAAATATTACTATAAAAATCTCACTCGTTCTCGAGAAAACTGATATCCCCAAAAGTAGGATTTTTCCGCAAGACTAGTCCGGTTCATATTAAGTCCTTTTAATTAATGTGTCTAAAAAAACCTTCCGTTTATAGAAGAATATTATTATTTTTTGTTTACGAAGCACAGCTTTGAGATACACGCAGTACTCATAGGCATTATACAGATACAAAAAATTATAATATTTTCGTACCAATAAAGCTTCTAATTAAATGAATTAAGCTATTCATAGTGATAAAATCATTATTACATTAAACCATTTAAGCACGCATTTGAGTCCCAAAGTTATTGGACGCCTCACAAATGCATCTGTTTTCTTTTAAACTATCTTTTATTATATTTATAATAGTTAAGTATTCACATAAAAATAGAGTTGATAAAATTATTAGTTGTTATAGTTGAATAATAACTGTTAGAACCTATTGAAATATGGATTGTTTTATACATAATGTTTTATCCTGATTTTAATAACCTAAATCACGAGCGATATTGAACTAAAATCTTTCGCTCAAACGAATTCGAACATGGCTACCCACTCGAAATATTTCATCACAAGCTCTTGTTCTCAGAATATTTCAACGTTTTGATAATTCAATAAATAACTTCAAAAAGTCCGCCAGGGATCTGTCCTGTAAAATTGTCTATGTGCCTCTTCTCACCCCTTCTGACATCCTTTGTCCCCCATTTGATATGGACGTAAAGGGTGGAATGGTGGTAAAAAGGGAGGGGGAACCCTTCATCTCCCACTTTCATACGGATTTTGAGGTCTGCTTGTCGCGTTGTAAAAAAAATTAAGAGGAGAACCAGTAATTTTTTTAGAGGTACAACTGTCCGGTTGGAAAAAGAGTTAATTCTATTAGTTTTTTAAAGGGGTTGGGCGTAAGTTTTTTTTTCTGGGGATAGGGGGAGAAAGCTCACATGGATACCCCTCTTTCCTACTCACCTAGCCGTCGTGTAGGTACACCACGTTTTTTTTTCTGCTCAAAGTCAGCAGAAAATTTTTCGCTGCCACAGCGAGATGTAGTTGGTGACCACATGTACCGTACTGGCCACCCCACACCCTATAGCCATACCATTCACCCCTTTCTGCCAACTCCTACTCCTCCCTTTTGATTCCCTCAGGGTGGACAAGTGAGTAACGTCAGGTGAGAGAATATGTCTGTCTGTCTTGCTTGTGGCCCCCTTCCAAATGTCTGTCATGTAAGTTATAGTTCCATTCGACACGAGTGGTACTCTACTAATAACATTTGTTACGTAATCATTATATATATATATATATATATATATGGTTATATATCATGCTTACGTAACAATTGTTATTAGTAGTTATTAGTAGAGTACTACTAGTGTATGTATATATATATGTATGTATACGTATATATATATATTTATATGTACATATATATATTTGTATATATGTAAACACATATATATATATGTAAATATGTAAGTAAATATATGTATACATATATATGTAAATATATGTATACATATATATGTAAATAGATGTATTTATACATATATATCTACATATAAATACATATATATGTATATATACGTATGTTTATAAATGTATATGTATATATATGTAGATATATCCATTTTTATTACTTCGATCTTACAACCTTAACATGTTAAATACTTGTTCAATTTTAGAGGTAAATTAAACAATAATGGAAGCTGGGCTAAAAATGTAAACTCCATTTGCCCGGAAAAACCCACTACGATCCTCTATTACAGGCTTTCTCATAGTAGAATAATACAAAGTAATCTTGTTATCTTACATGGTACATGAAGGGTGCAAGTTAGGCTAATAAGCTTAGGGATGAGATGTTGAATTTATAGGAAATTTACCTGCAAATTAGTGGAGCGAGGGTGGAAAATAATATAAGATAAAACAACCTTAATATATCTGACTGTGATTGAACTCACGATCTCCCTATTACCAATAATCCAATAGATTGTGAGAGGCTATGCCTTAGACCATTAGACCGCTGAAGCGACTCATACGAATTATAATAAAGCGGTATAGTAACTATTGTAGGCCTTATAGACCTCTGGACAAGCCACGTGGTAAGTAAGGTAGAGTTATGAGAAAAGCCAGATAAAGATTGGTTGTAAACAAGAAATGATATTTCACTTTTTGTGTCAGCAAACCAAATGCTTGAAACAAACGATGGGCAAGGAGAAATTATCAATATTGTGTTGATAAATGACCTAATTAAATGGTACGAAGCATTCATGCATAATTAATAGCCTGATATGATGTTTTATATTATTATTATTAATATATTATTCTACATTTGGGGGGTGGATAAAATTTTAAAAACCATTTATCAATCGAAAGAATGTTATCATAATAAACAAATTATTTTTTTACACTCTGTGAAAACATTTTCTTAACCAAACTTTGAACAAATTTCTTATAATTATTTAAAAGCAACTGGTTTTTCAATTTAAAAAAATATTATAATTGTAAAAATTGGGTATGCTAGACTTAATTCTAGGGCTGTAATAAAATTAATTATTTATATTATTTTAAGTATTCTCATACTATAGCATGTACATCTATAATTTTAACTACATTAATAAAACTGTTTTGGTTACAGCTACTATATAGCGACGGAAGGTCAAAAAGAATCCTAGCAACATTTTTTTTTTACTTTATCATATCAATAGAAAGTGATATGACATTAAAAATTCAATCCCTAGATTGTCTATACTATTATACGTTTAATGTGAACACACAAAAAAAAATCAAATTTTTGTTTGTCTGCCCACGGATTCAAAAAAGGTTCGATGAATTATGTTCAAACTTGGTATTAAGATATTATTGGTCTATACCATAACATAATTTTTTGTACCTTACCCCTTCAATTATTAAGGATTGTTTACAAATGAATATATTTTTTGAATATCAAATTTTTCAAATATGTATCTAAATTTTGCTTGTAATGCATATTTAAGATTTGTTTGATTAGACAAATAAAACTATAAAATGGGTTTTTGTTCAAAAATGTGTTGATGGGTTGATGATAATTTTTTTTTAATTTGAAATATTCTACAAATGGTTCAAAAGATTGGTTTCTAAATGGGCATCTTTAGAATGTTTGACATAAAGTGCACATGCTTCCTGGAGTAGAAATATATTTACTGATGACTGATTCTTCAAAACTTGAAAATATTTTACACATATTTTTAATAATTTGGTTCAAAACGAGTGTTTTAAGAGTGTTTGACGTAGGGTTGTTAACATATAATTAATTTTTTTAAACATTACATTTCTAAATATATATGAATAACTTAATTTAATTTTTTTATATAAATAGTGATTATTCTGATTTATAAGATGATGTGTTAGTGTTTAATGACTACAAATTATTTAAGGGTAGATTATTAAAAACAAATTTTTGAAAAATGTATTTGAAGTTATAATACACAATATGTTAAAGTTCATGAGATTGTGTTGTAACACATATATTTCGGGGGCACATTAATCATCAAGGTAAAAAAGTTCATGAATAAAAATTTGAAAGTGTATAAAGTATAATATTAGTGAAGAATGACCCTGGGCACGAGATGAATCTTGGATAGCTCAGTGGTTAGAGCAGTGGCATATTAAGCCACAGGTCCCGGGTTCAATTCCCGTCTCCAGGTATCATTTATCAATTTTCATAATAGTGCATAGTGTATCCTATGGCTAGAGACAGAGTTACATCACAAGTCAAAGTGAACCAGAGGTAATGTCAAATGGCTGTGCTGTTTAGCCGTATTTCAGGAGAGACCAGAATTCTTGTGATGAGAACCTACAATCCGACTAGACCTTGGGATTCTTGCAGAACTTCATTTTAGCTTGCATTAATTGACATTGAAACAATTATATTATAAATATGGTGAGATGTCTCTTTATCAACATGACATTATTTATCAGAGGTATAAATACAATGCACTGTACATATCATTCTAAGTATGCGATCAAACTTTAATTCTAATCTTCTTGCAAAACTGTTATACATACATATTTACCTAATCACGTCGTTCCCTTACAGTAGGTTGCTAAGTGGGACGGATTAAAAAGAATTGTTTTCAAATATTAAAATGCATAAGTTTACAATAAATAATCTCTAATTGTTTAATCTCTCTAATGATTACAATATATAATTAACTAAATACTAAACCGATATTATTTCATGATAATGACAACCACTTTAATTTGCCACCGGCATTGAAATAAGGTTAATGAGAACAATGGGCTTGTTTCTTTGTTGCCAGAACCACTTTATCAATATTAAGTGTTAAATTAGAAACAGCTAATTTAAAAAATCTTGCATACTACTATCGTTTAATCTTGAGCGGATTTTTTATTTAAAATGTGTCATCCTGGAAAATTATTGATCGAAAATGTATGTACTCTCAAATATGAAAATAATTTTTCTTTCAAAATTCTTAATATTACCATATTTAATTTCTGGTAACAAAGAATAAAACTTAATCAAGTTTTCATTTTTAATAACGAATTTAGTGAATTGTTTAGTTGCGAATCTATCAATTATAGTTGAATATTTACACAAGCGTCATCAGAAACGATTCCTAAATGATTTTGTAATAAAACAAATTATTTTTTATTCTTTTAAAAATCATTGAATAGCTTATTTAGCTCATTTTGTATCAAATGTAATTCTCTCAATACAATTTTGAACAGAAAATTTAAATTTAGTTGATATTGTTTTCCACAAATAATCACGTCAATGAAAGTGTGAAAAATATTTTGTAGCAACTTTTAACTTTTTTATTTTAGTTTTGTTTGAAACACCTAAATATGAAAGAAGAATTTATGTACAGTACAAGTCTTACATTTCCTTGCAGACTTACACTGAGACAATTGAGATGTTCACTTATATCAGTTATAAATGCAACATCCCACAGCAAACCAGGTTCACAAAGTTCTGGAACTGGTTTCAATTTTATAAAATGAAAATATAAATTTTATTTCGAAGTTCAAAAAACCTTTTAACACATTGCCACGACTTAACCACCATATTCACCGTAGTGAGATTCAATATCTTCTAGATAACGTTTAAACTGACGATGATTCAATTCACCCTTTCTTATGTAATTTTTTAAAATATACAAATACCGTAGGCCTACATTGTTGAGTTTTTTTAAATAAATTACTAGAATATTTCTTAAATATTTGGAAGATGGTGTAGGAAATTTGGATAAAAACATATAAAATGGGGACAAACACAATATGGCTTTTACAATGAAGAGAAGAACACAGTTCACACTTTACACTGCTGCCAATGGACAAAGATGTAATGGCTGCCTCTTAAAGAAAATTGATCGTCACCACCCAATCCACCGACCTAGGTTTCATTCTATCGGAACTCATCAGGGAGGAGTGTGAAACGCGCAACGCAACTTCCTAAGAGAGAAAACAAAAAAACAAAAGGAAAATAATAAATAATGAGAGGAATATTTCTTTTTGATGGATATATGTATGTGTTTATGTATGTAAGATATATGTAAATTAACTATAATTTCAAATAATTTCTAGTCCCAGTTTAAATACAGCTCTTATAGTACATTTCACTCAAATGAGTTAATTCCTATTATTTTTTCTAGATACATTAACAAAACTTCTTCTCAGATGCATACTTCTTTATCGTGATATGCTACTTCCCATTTCACGCCCGCCAAAAACTCCATAACATCTACATGACACTGTTTCTCTTCTCAAAATAAAACATTTTATAAACATATAATTTTACTTTAAAAAAATGAAAATTTAGTTCCATATAGTAGAAATAATATCCACGCTCTTGTCTCTTTCTGAATGATTGTTGTTTTTTAAAACAGATAAAAGGGAGCACATTTTATTACGATTCGCACCACGCAGAAACAGGCTAAGTTTCCCTATGATTACAAACCCTTGCACTGACATGCACATACATGTACATACATACATCATTTATATATATATATATATATATATAGTTTATGCTCTCAGACAATTGTAGTGAATTGTGAGTCGGGCCGGCTCCCTCAACTGCCCTCACTACTCACAGCAAAGAAGCTTCAGTCTAATATTTCTTAGCCCAGCCCATATCTGACCCTACCTCTCTTTATTCCAGATTCCATCCCGTATTTTTTTTTATCAAACCTTCGCAAATCTTTAGCTCAATCCCTTCCTATCCCATTTCCTCCCCCTAATTCCATTGAATGTTTACTTTTATGGCCTGTTGGCAAATTTTCCTGTCCACCTAAAAATAAGAAATAAGAAGAGGAAAAACAAAGCAAAAATTTCACGCTAGTTCATAAAATTTCATATTATGAGGGAACCAAAAGCTGGTTATTGGTTGAGAAACGTTGTTCTCACTCGTTATCAAATTTCTTCGTCTTTTTACTATCTTTCTCCCCAAATAACTTTTTACTCTTTCTTTCTTATCTTTGTTATGTTTCCTTTTATTTTGCACTTGAATTTTGATACAGTTTTTCCAGATATTTAGTCCTACAATATATACTCCTCTTTCTCCTTTTACAAAACATTTCAGTTTTATATATATTTCATCTTAATAGAATTAATACTAGTAGTCTACTAAAGATGTATATAATTTTTATTCGTATGCAACTCTTTGTTGTAAAAAAATTAAGGATACGTATATGATCTCAAGTTTTCTTTCATTCAACCTTAAATATTATCTGGACACCATTTCATTATATATATTTATAGCTTCAGCAACTGTTAGACATTGATTATGAGAGTTTTACTAGTTGTTATCATACCTAAATTTGACCCTACGTTTGGGAGGATGTTTAGTCACTCTCTATCATACTGTACACAGTGCTTTCCATTTGATAGGTTGCTAATTTGAATCTACTCTTAGACTGTGTCGTTTTAATATATACTTTACTGAAAGAATCACATACAGTACAAACAAATATAGACACATAATGGAAAAGAGTGATTTGTTAAATATTTTTAAGTCACTAAATCAATGATTTTTATAATCTTTCAAATGTTATAAGACAGTTTAAAATAATCGTGAACAGAGATAAATATGTTGTATGCAGATTTTTAAAAGAACGAATATTATAAATTTCAAACAAGTATGGCAATAATTAAATATTTCTTATAGAACATATAAATTTATAACGATCACACTAAAAATAATTGTGTGTATAAATACAAATATTTGTTACTGTAAACGTTTTAAGGCAAGTAAATCTTAGAATCCACCCGTAAATTTTATCTATACCCATATCAGAAATATCTTATAAATTGTTTACATTTTGAACATTTACCATTTATAATCGGTAAATCCTATCAATACCGGACATGTATTTGTAAAAGTATCATCAGTAATATTTTATGTATTATGATTTAGTCGACCACGGTTGGTTTTAAGGTAAAGTGATAGTTTCATGACCCGATATTCTAGTGTTCAACCTAGCCGGGGCTAACGGATTTTTATTGCCCATTAAAGATCCGTAGCACAACTTTCTTTGGAGGGGAAGTAAAGCGGTCAGTATCATGTCTATTGGGGCATGTTAAAGTACCCTGGAAAATATGTGAACCTACCTTTACGATAAAATTGGCAGTTACTATCGCTCTCGCTTAGAGAACTTCTCGTGTGTTTATAAAAGCAGTCAATTCATAAAGTGTACGTTAGATAACTGAAATAAATAAAATAAAGTACATTATCACTTTTAACAATTTTTTTATTACAACCAAGCATTTTAATTATAATCCAAATTACTCTAAATTTTTGGTATACCAGATACGAAGGGCAGAAAACAAAATGAATTTAAAGAAAAATGTTATAAAATGACACAAAAATATATAGTTTTTTTACGACTTCCTTAAATTACATTTCTAATTCCTCTACAGCTGGAGATTTAATTTTGAAACTTCTAAATAAAAATCGCTACACATGATCTCGAAAATCGCAGGCTGTACCAAAACAGAACTAATTTTAAAAGGTTGCTAATCTCGTGCGAGTTGGTGTGGCGTTGTTTCGCTGGCGAATGAGGCTCCACTTCAATTTGATAACACTGTAAAACCATGACGTACCAAAGGATTAGAGTGATGTTATGGGATGCCACAATCCGCCACTCTACAATATACGTAACTGAAAAAACACTCTATTATTGTATTGAGTGCATCATATAATTCAATATGTTTGGTTTTATTAGGAAACCATCTTCAATTTGATCGTATCTAGATTTATTGTCTCAAAAATGTTTCGGGTTGTATAAGTATGAGTTAAATGATTTAAATATTTCAAATGTTCTTTAGCTCACTTAGTAGCGTGCTTGTTTGATAATAAAAACTCACAAAATCGATTCCAATTAGATTATTATATTTTTAATTTATGTCAAAATAAAAAATCACTCGTTAATAATTTGAAATCAGTAAGATATTAATTTAGTTTCACAACTATTTTTAAAACATAAATATGCCCTAAATGTTTTTACTATGCAATTAATAATTCGCTTGTTTAGCCTTATTTTTAAATGTGTATATTTTTATGTCATAAGCCCATTAATTTAATTTTTAAATAATTACCTACATACAAATTTTTAAAATTTATGTACTGATTTAATTTAATAAGTTTTTAAATTATTTTTAAATAAGATTATTTTGTTATTATACGTATACTCTAATACCTTAAATACTTCTAAACTAAATATTTAAAAACAAATTTGATGTTGATAAATACAATAATGTATAATGAAATGTTTTTTCAATCCGATAAATTTAAAAAAGTTTGAACTCTCAGGATTTGAACACCTGAACTATATAGATCATGAGAATGTCAGGTTTCCCCCCGAGCCAAATTGACGGTTAAGAAATTTGAAAAAATTAAGAAATGGATTACTATAATTTCACACAAACAAATATTTTTATTGAAGTACTGAACAAAGTGTCCAAAGTAATCCTACTTTTTAATTCTGTAAAACTATTTTGAAATAATAGTAGGCCTATTTTAACTAAATCACTCTCAGAAGGCTGCAACTTAAGAAGGGATTGGTCACCGAACCGAAAGTGTGGTGAGACGCGTTAGTAAAAAACCAATAAAAATTTGCCTAAGATCGAATGCCTGATACACCACATCCAACAGTAGTTCCATAGAATGTAACAAGGCAAACCCATCGAAAAAAATTAATATTTTATATACAACTCAAGTTCAAAAATGAGTTCCCAAACCTCCCCCTTGAATCGTATCCAAGAACTTTAACTAATTAAAAGGAGCTTATGGTAGAGTTAAGAGTCGCTAAGAATACTAAATAGCATCTGTAAATTCATAAAATGTGATAAAAATACTTTTATTTACATATATTATCCATAGTAATCACTTTAATCCTTTTTATTAATATGTCAATATTCGAACTAGGCTGCCACATTTCCTCATTTAGAGAATCAAAATAATATATTTATGTTATGTAAAAACGTAATTTGGAAAGAAAGTAGAAGAATTATACAAAAATTGACGATGAGAGAATGGTGTCAGATATTAACAAGAATATAATTAACTTTGATTAATAAACAATTATTTTCAAAATTATGCCCAGAAAACACGCCAATTAATGTATTTGAAATGACAGTGATTCCAATACTCTTAAATATTTATCTTGCTTTAGAATTCATTCGCTAAACATCCATTGGGAAACTTAATGGTATGTGGTTGCCACAAAGGGACATGGTGTTTAATGGAAGTCTCTCTTCTCATTTTTTTCCCCCCCTAACTATTATCTTTTGAATCATCATTTCCATCTTTCGCTTGTTATTCTCTCTTCATCTGTAGTTTCCTCTGAGTTCCTAGTCATGAGATAAGGGCATTTCGGTCCCTACTCCTTCCTCCATTCACCCCCTTCCCTCGGGCTACCCTTAGGGCCTTATCTGCTCGTCACTTCATTATTACATTTTCCTGCTAATTGAGCCCAGGTCTACTCCCCTATTTTGGGGGAACTTTGGATCTTTGTTGTGCCTCACTCGCTCTTTTACAACCTCCTATTTTCTTTCGTGAAGTAAATGAAGAAAGGACTTAAGTTGCTTATTGCCCGTTTATTGATTAATTTGTGTTAATTGACTGGAATGAACATGTTAAAGACTAAAGCGCTAGGGAAAATATTTTACTAATGGCAATTATTTTATTGTTAGCTCAAAGAAGACCTTATTTAAATATAATTTTAATTACAACTAAATGTTTTAACTTACAACCAAAATTTTGAATAGACCGTGTAGTTATATATTGTATCAGCTAGTTTAGAAAAGAAAAAGCTGATAATCTTTATTAAAAGAAGAACTTGGACAGACAGATGGGTATTTGATTGAACTTTGAATAAGGTGAAATAAATAGTCTATAGTGACACAATCATTTTGCTAACCTAAATTCTAATCATTTATATAAGTATTCACTGTCATTTATTAAATATTATATAAGTAATGAGATAATTTTTTTATAAATATTCTTGCACACTTATTTACACTCTATAATCTATAAAAATTATGATTTATGCAAATGATCACTACTACTACGAAGCTATAGTTAAATCTTTTTTGTTCAAAAGATATACGTTATTATGAAGCTGTAGGCTAAGTACTCATTGAAATTTTTTAGTTGTATACAGCTTTACCTTGCGGGATTTTAATGATCGTTTAGTTGAGGCCTATTAATAAAAAAAATCTAAACAATAGGGTGAGGATGAATGTTTGGAGTGGGTAGATCTACAATATCTGAATTTATAATTTAGAGTTGGAGATGATTAATTTGTAAAGGTTTGTTCATTAGTTTTAAGATCAAAAAGGGAGTAAACGAATATTAGTAATTTGGTTAATTGTGATTATTGTTAAAAGTATATATAACAGTAATATTATAGTTAATAAGCTATTATGTAATATAAGGATGATGATGATATTGATAAAATATTGGTAATAATTCATATGTAGGGAACACCCAAGTTGTACCTACCATGATAGATTTGATCTGTGGCCTCCCCGTTAAATACAACCTAGTGCGATGCAAAGACACTAGCCACTGGTTTGGCTTTATTGTATAGGTTAATATCTAGTTCCCGAGAATAAGATAAGCTAGTGAGTATGTTTTGTTCTAATACTATATAATTGTTTACAACCGAGATATTATTTACCCAATTTAAAAACGTATAAACTAAATTAAATTGATTAATATTTTGTTAAATAGACCAGTAAAATTAAGTCGCCATTTTCATCAATTAATATCTACGGATATTAGTAAAAGGTGATCTATTTCTATTTTTATTAATAAATTATAATGAATGATTATGACACACAATGCATGGATCAAGTTTATTAGACTTTCTGAATAATAAAACAGATTAATTTATATTTAAATAATGTGTAATATAATCTAATATGATTCATGTGTTGTTTATTTTTGCCACGTTTTGAAATGTTTGATGCTTTTTAATTTGTATTAATAAAGAGAGTAACATTTGTAAATATTTTACCTGGTTTCATCATCAACCATATACCACTCTTGTTCTCACATTTGCATATGTAATACAGCAGGGAATACCTCAACCCGCATTTCCTGGAAGCACAAAGTGCATTTGAGCTTGCTTTTAATTTCATTAAAAAAGTTATCTTGGTGTCAGCAAGGAATCTGTCTGTGTGGCGCAATCTTGCGGAGTGAGTTTTGAAACACACATACAACCCTAAGTTTAAAGGGAAAGATAATTAAGAATGTAACTTGAACGTTTATCAAACTAATTCTACACGAAAAATCGTACTTAATTTAAGTGAGTATTATATATTATATAGCTAAGATGATATCTTTAATCGATTATTTCATTTATTCCAGTGATACTTTTTACTTTATTTTCAATTCTTAAAGATTCATTGTTGCAATGCGATAAATAAAAACAGTAATTCTGAGTCAGCCCATTTAAATTACTTTAATACAGATAAATTGTATTTAATTTGTGTTGAAAATAATGTTTATATATTTTACTGTATATTTGTAAATTAAATTCTGGAGAATAATTACTGCTAGGCCATAATTTTGCTGTAAATATAGTCCATTAAGTATATTTTTCTGAGTTCCGCTATTTATTAACAGAGGCCCTGATTAAGTGTCCTCATCGAATCACTGTCTACTAGCAAAAGTGTTATTATTGTTATTATTATTGTTTATTCTGTCTCTTGAAATTCCAGGCCTAATGGAAAATTGATTTAATTAGGCGGCGAAGGGATTTATTTATAAAATGGTTTTCTCATTTTGAGAGTTTTTGTTGATTAATTTTAGATTATTTTCAAGCATTTTTCCAAATTACTTAATAGATTTTGAGTTTATAGTAATTTTTTAAAAATGGCCAGCGTTTAATTTCGCGAATTTAAGCTAATTATCCATCATCTTAACTATAATAACCTAAATATAAAATGACCGATAGTAGTTTCTATTTATAAGTTACTTAAATAAAATGTAAAATTTAGTCTTTGTGTATTGTTTGCAACAAGGTATTATATTTAACTTTTGCATAGCCTTGGGACTCATAACTAACAGTTTAAACAACATACCAGCGTTGGGAAACTCCCCCCATTTCCAACAACTTTAAGAAAATAAACTCTTCCATACAGTATAGCGTATATATGTGTGTGTGTGTATCCTTCCCAACTTTGTCCAACTTTTTATCTCTTAAAAACACAACAGATTTTATGGCGTATTAACTTTAAATAAGATTAATTTTGAAGACTTTGTTAGAAACCATGTTTTTGAAACCAGCCGTTAATAATAGAAATAAGAGTACATACATATACCAAGGCTTAGGTTAAATACTAAATAATCTGTAAATAAATAAATTGAATCCATACCATATATATATATGTATGGATCTAATATTAATATGCATTTACATACACAAATACTTCTTCGAAAATATGCAAATAAAAAATATATTCTTTGAAGACAAACTAAGCTAACAAATGTATTCCCATGTTTGGAGGAATAAATCTAGAAGCTGTTTTAAGGTTATGTTATATTCACTGTTGTTAATTTTATTTTGAATTTTAAGATTAGAGGGGAAAAGAGTGGCGTCACATTGCACACACATTTTACAGGCCAATTTTTATATATAAAACCCCATGAAGACCCCAGTAAAAAATTTTATTATTTAATCAATATATTAAATATTATACTGCTTTTTAAAATAGTATCCTAAAGTGTATCATGATTGTTTAGTATATGGCAGCACTTTCTTGATTTGAGTTAAAATTTGACTCCCCCTCCTTCCCCTGTACCGTTAATTATATATGTATACCTCTTAAAATAAAATTTTAACATAATATATTAACTTATTTAATGATTTAAAATATATATTAATTGTATTCACCCATGAATGATCAGTAAACTCAGTTAACTTTCTATTAATTTCTGGTTTTACTATCGCCGCTTTAAAATTATCTTAAAATTCCTACAATAGTCTGATGTTCACGTATGATGATGATTATTATTACTGCACATTTTTGGGAGAGCTACTAATATTAATCAATAGGTGTGTTGGTCTATTTAGAAGAAGTTAATTAATAGTAATAGGCTTGAACCATCTTGTAGATAAAAAAAATACCATTTCCTTGAATTTTAATAAAAATATAAGGTATATTTTTATGGATGACATAAAGCAAACATATTGGTAAAGATAATCAATTGGATTATAGTTTAGTTTATATTAAGTTTTGAAAACATTAAATAGAATCTTGGAACAATAGGAATATAACGTTATAAAAGAACAATATTCGGAAAAATAAAGTAATAGTATTGAAGCCGGCTGACCCCACTCCTTTGTTTGAAGAGCTGATTAGGTATATGTAAAGTGCTGATTACTTTTTGTCTATATTGGACACTAAGCTAACATTGAAATTCTGCCTGACCGACAGATCTACCAAGGTGAGATAGATTCCCACCATTTAACAGGATTAATATTTTCTCGGCAAGAAACCATTTGATGCTGTAAAAACAGATTTTCATGCCAATTCTCGAATACGCGATCCCCACGTAAGGTTACATGAAATACTCAGACCTGAAACTTATTTAAGTATTTTAGAACATAGATTGTATAAAATTTGTTTAAGCACCCTGGTACGTCTCTAATATAAATACATTTACATATAAAAAATATTGTGTATTTGGGACTACTTTTTGAACAATCAGTTCTCTCATCTCAAGGATTGGAAATTATCTTGTCAAGCTTAAGGTGGGGATGTAGAAAGCGTGGGTAAACCCAGTGTTAATTTAGTTTTTATATCAACATCTTTATTTTACCAAAATAATTAAAGTATTGCTTCAGTACGTAGAGATTAATTTTCTTCACGTGGTGATATCAACAATTTTTGGAATACCAATAATTGTCATATTAATATTAGTAGAAGAGATAAAGTGGTAATTAAATTCCAGGATAACCTTAACAGGTATTAAAAAATTGTTGATATCATCATGTAAAGAAAATTAAATTCTATGTAGTGAAGCAATATTTTACTACCTGCTAGGGTGCCCGCGTGACATTTCGTGTTAGACTAGACTGCCGAAGATGGGGAGATCGGGATTTAACTCCAGTTGTGTGCACTTAGGGCGTTTTTTCCTAAATAGTTTCATTCTCTCTTTACGCTGATGCATGTGCACTCCCCCTAAACTAAGCCTAACTAATACCTGACTCATTAATGTAACTATGGTGACCTGGCGGTCTAGGGGTAAGGTTTCAGACCTCTATGCTGGCGGCGGCCGGGGTTCAATCCTCGGTCCCGGCACAGATTTATCTGATTACCAAACCCTTCCTTCACCTCTGACAAGACATCTTGTGAATGTGGGGAATGCCAGGCCTCCACCGTGGTTCGGATTCCACGTTAAACTGTAGGTCCTCCATTTCATCTCACAATCACCCTACCATTACACATTAGCGTAAGTGCGTATAATCTGAACGGGTAGTAAGACGCGGTGCTAATAATAATAATAATAATAATAATAATAATAATAATAATAATAATAAATGTAACTAGTACATAGGCGTATAAACCGAACGGGTTGTAAGTCATGGTGCTAAAAATAATATTGTAATTTTTTTTTACAAAAGGTTATGGTATAAAAATGATAAAATCACTCAAATTTTCTCACCTCCATTAGATCCCCACATTAAGGCAGGGTTCCCTCGACTCGACTACAACTCGCAACTAGCGACCCGGTGGCCGGCAAATGAACTGGAGTCAGTAGTTTGTTATGTGACCAGTTCCTTCGTGTAAACTACGACTGGTGACCAGAATGTGCGACCATCGTCTAAACAACGCAACTGCTACCACACTTCTCTGGGAGCAGTCTGGTCACAGTCACGCGACTGAGTAGACGCGTGTCTTACTGTAGTTTTATATTCGACTGCACCTTGTTTTGAAAATGGTCTAAGAATTCTCCCCAGTAGAAGATGATAGTTTAAATGAAGAGATGGAAAAGCACCGCTCAATTTTTCAAACACTCTCTCAAGTGTAGCAGGAGCAACATTTAGGGAAAACCACTGTAAAGAGATAGGGCCTATCAGAAAATGGTGGTCGACGAACTAAGTATTTTGTGTATATTTTACAACACTGATTTTAAGAATAACAAAGTTATTTCAATTGTTTTGATGAACTTACCATATGTTGTACTATACATATTGCAGCATTAACATTTCCGTTTATATCTCAATTCATGAAAACTGAATCCATTCCACCCTGTCACTTCTGCGAACATGTGCCAGTTGCCAGAAATCACTTCTAATTCTGCTGATAACATATTGCATTAATGATTCTCGAACATGAAAGCTTTCGTAGTTTCCAAAGCCATCATCGTCACATATTGGAGTGAACGTTGTTGATGGGTGTGGTTCCTGAGGCTCATAGCAGTAATGTGGTTGTTGGTTGATTTCCTCTAGGTAGGCACTTCGGAGGACACTGTGAAAACAGCACGCAGCGGTGGGAATGTTTTCTATTGTTTCTGGTAACAAGTTAATAGGCGGGTAAAATATTATAAGCACGGAGAGAGAAGGTTAAGTAAATTTTTAAAAACCCTTCGAGCTAAACACAATCGTTAATTGAAAATTGCCATTTTTCATAATACACTTTTGAAATTTGAGGGAAAACTTTCATCAAGTTAAAAGAGCTCATATGCCACTATGACACATGGTGTAATAATTTCTGTTTTTAGCCAATTTTATGTAGGTAGGGACCAAGTTCCTTAGTCAATACTCTGACCTAAACTGTATTTTTCTTAAATACCATTGTTCCCTTTATACGCGATAACACAGATTTATTTCCCATTCATTAATATTAGTATCATTACTAATAGTTGTACCCTAAATACAATTAACTACTCGGTGACCTGGCGGTCTAGGGGTAAGGTGTCAGACTTCTATGCTGGCGGCCGGGGTTCAATCCTCGGTCCCGGCACAGATTTATCTGATTACCAAACCCTTCCTTCACCTCTGACAAGACATCTTGAGAATGTGGGGAATTCCAGGCCTCCACCGTGGTTCGGATTTCACGTTAAATTGTAGGTCCTCCATTTCAACTCACAATCACCCTACCGTTACACATTAGCGTAAGTGCGTATAACCTGAACGGGTAGTAAGACGCGGTGCTAATAATAATAATAATAATAATAATAATAATAATAATAATAATAATTAACTACTCTGGCGTGACTGCTTCCTCACCTCCACTAGAAAATCTAACCCCCTCAACAAGGGCCATTTAGCTTCGTCTTTGATCGTCATAATGTGGTTTAACTTGAAAAATCTTTTATTAAAGTTTGTATATCATTGATTAATAAAAAAGTTAATATTTTTTCCCCCATTATTTTGTACTTATCCTTACACTATACGTATTGATGTGGCTTTAAATTTTTATTTCTATAGTACACACCTTGGTGTCAACGCCAGATTTTTATATAGAATTATCTAGTACCAATTACGTTTTGTTGAGTTTTTCTTTGGGTCATCTTTCGCTAGACTCAGATTGAAGTGAACTGTAGAACATTTAGGTCAGGAGACTTCTCTAAACTTATAGTCATTACTCAATAGAGATATTTCTGTGTATAGGCGTGGACCAAAAACCCTCATCGGTACGGTGACTGTACAGTATATGGAACTCGTTTCTTTGTTGGATTTACTTTCGTGGCCATCACAGTATCACTAACATCTTCTTCTTCCACCGAAAAGTAGGTGAATATAATCGATTATTATGACTTTGTGTCCTAGCTCAGGCTAACACTAGGTCAAAATAACACGAAAAATTAAATAAAACTCGATTGTAAAACTCTATAAAAGTAAGGAAGTATCATTAGTCCTAAAAAAATTACACACGATTGGCAATCACCATTAGCTTTTAGGGAAACAGGTCATCCTGCGATGGTGACACAGCACCTAACGACTACTGTCGCAGTCATGCGTCAAAATTCACATTATTCTCAAATATATCTCTAAAAACTGGGTTTGTTGATCTTTATTACTACTTTAATCTACAGTAGCCCCATGGCTTCTTTGGTGCTGACTGACAGCTCACAGCTGACTTCTGACAGCCAACATTTAGGTATATACCTAGATTTTGACTCTCAGAAGTGACAGCGGTTAAACACATGTTTTTGCAGATCATATGGTTCGGCGTAGGGATACATAATTTAGTCTGGTAGCTTTTAAAAGCCATCATCTGTCAGCTGTGAGCTGTCAGTCATCACCAAAGAAGTCATGGGGCTACTGTATGTGTGCTATTACATTCTCTTTAATATTCGTTTCACCCAATGTGACCACCTATCACATAAGGTAAGGTTAAAATTATAGTAAAACTTTTAAGATCTGCACTATATTTAATTGGTTCTGGTGTCTCTCTTTTGGAAGAAACAAAATATACATTTAGAAAAAGTAAAAGATATATCAAATGAATCCATCTAATAGATATATATCCTCCATCACCAACTTACTTTCATACCGACCAATAGATTAATCATCATTTAGACCCTATCAACCTAAGTTGTTCCATTATACTTCAAATTGAAGTGACGCCAAAAAGGCGTTATTATTATAATTTATATACAACCAATTAATACATTAAACGTGAAAATATCAATTTTAATTTTTTAAATATAACTGAATCTTAAAATTATGCCACCATGCGTGTCAAGTTTTGGTATATATTTCTATTTTAATGAAACAATGGGATTATTGAGTGAAATAATTACAACATATTTCATTTAAAGAGTGTATATAAAGCAGTAGGGACTCCTTAAGATTTTTGAAAGTGTGGGGATGGCGTTAGCAGGGAACCTCCCCCAGGAAAATTGTAAGAACTTGATGACTCTTTAAGCTACTTGAAGGGTTCTTACTGCCTATAATATAAAGTTAATTCTAGTGAAAACAGATATCTCTATGCTAAAGCCTAATTAAGTAAGGGAAAACTGTTATAATTAGAGGGGGAACTATAATTTTAGCCCTTAATTTTAATGTGTAGCACTTTTGTTAAGGCATTTTCTTTCTATAACGTATAAAAATAACATTAGAGAAAGGGCGGATTAAAAGAATACACACTTATATTTTTACAACCAATATTACAAAATGTTCTTTAATAATATTATACTGGTAATGATACAACTATAGCATAAGAGAAAGAAATAATTTACGTGAAATAGTATATGCATACACGAAAGAAATCCTAGGTCATTTGGTTACTGTCTGATCTCACGGTCAAGGACATATTACTATTATAATAATAATCAAACATTGATCTTATAATTTAGCATTCACTAACTTTGAAATATATTTTCAAGAGTAAAGCTCATTACATTTTAAAACCCAGCTGATTGATTCTAAATACAATCAAATTTGTATACATTCAAAACTTAAATTTATAGAGGCAGCTTCTTAAGTATGTTTCAAAAACCTAAGTTTAACATAAAACGCAATAATCATTTAATTATAGACTATTTACCCAAGCACTCTGGCCTACTCACTATTTTTAAAATTATAGAAAATTTCATATGACATGAAAACTGGAGTGCAAAAGTTATGTTATCTAAAATAATTCACAAGCTAATGGAAGGAGATGTTCATAATAGGTTAATTTTACTATTGGGCTATTTAAAATAAATTAATAAATATCAATTGACCACTATGACTATGGGTTGAGTTTGTAAATTAAACTTTAGTTTAAAATATATTTATAAACGTGTTTTGAATAGACATGGAAATGTTTGGAGGTAACAGAGGAGTGGAGATTCATCTAACTCAGCTCTTCCAGTTTCAAACATAGCCAAATGGTGTCGAGACCCACCAGGCTCATGGATTTAGGTCAGGATTGCTAAACATTTCCGCATACAATATAATATCAGTTTAGAGCTAGTATGGCTCTATGCTTGCTAAAATTCCTAAAGTAATAAAATAATATTTTTCAATCTTCATTTAATTTATGTACATCTAATAGACAGATTATAGATTTTATCACAACATGATCCAGAAATAAGATTTATTTAATTAAAATTTAGAGTCAATTTGTCATAAGAGTGGTGGTTATTGATAATTAGCATAAAGGAGGGGGGGAGGGGGGGTAAACATTAAAAACAAATGGTTTGTGGTTAAAGTCTAGACTGCCAAAATAACGACAAACTAAACATAATATTGTCTTGGAGATCAAATGGCTTTGCGAATGATTACAAGATAGTAATAACGGTAACCTTTACTAGCTGTCAGCTACCTACACTCCTACCAAGTTTGGGGTGTACCTTATTCGATTGATAATGTTTACAGAGACTAACATTTAAAAGCCCAAATTATATGTTCAGTCCACCCTTATAATTAGAACAAGATCTTATTAAATGAAAACATAAACTTTATATATATAAATGAACTATGTATAAATCCTATCAAAAGTTTAAGAAAACTTGAAGGTCCATTCTGTAAGGTTTTGAATGGGTTATATATGGGAGGGAAAGGAGACACTAATGATTACCCCAGAGCTTACCGCTTCCCTACCCTGCACCCCTCCCGACCCTACCGCCTCATTCCAGAAGGATTTCCAAGTTGCCAAGGGATTAGCATAATGGAAAAAGTTTTAGGTCCTTAACTAATGTCACTATACGCTCTCTCATTTCAAGTAGAGTCACAGTAATTAGAGAATTTTTTTCTCGGCTCCCGTCACCCTTATATTTGCTTCCCCCTCATCCCCCCACCCCAATCTTCTCTCACCCCCGCCTGTAAAAATGTCGTAGGTAGTGATAGCGCAAGGATCCCGCTCTCCCCATAGCACATATATTTAGAATGTAAGCCCCTCCTTTCTTAACCCCTCCTTGAATAAAAAAAAACAAGATTTATAAAAAAAAAATGCTTTTCCATCGACCTCTCAGTCACCTAAATTTCTTCCACACCACCTCCCACCCCTTTTCTATGTGAGTAAAAACTTAGTATCCCAATATTTACTAACTTTGTTTACGGTTTTAAGGCGATAAAAAAAGCCTTGAAAACTCTTATCCCGACCTCTTGGGAAATTTCGACGTATCTCTACAGTAAGGTTTTTTTTTTCATGCAATTTTTAGTTTGCTCATTTATGAGTTGCCCAGTTTTGGTGGCTCCATTTATATTTTGTCTCCTTTTATCTTCTGATTTACAAATAACTTGGGACAACGGTGTAACTTATTGTTATTGTTCTCAGGATGCAGCTCAAAACCTACCTTCATTACGATAGTAATCGCGAGCAAAATATTTATATTTTTTAATAAACTTCCTAAGGAATCTATCTCTTAAGAAACACGTCATCAATGAGATTATTGGTACGTTTAATGAATGTGTCCAACTTCAAACTAGGATCTGGTAAACCACATAAAAGATCAATGGGAAATTAGGCCTTATTTGTAGAATTCGCTCTTCGCAATGAAAAGTGCTCACTGTAACTAACAACGCTTGACGAAATAGTGATACATTCTCGTTCTTAAGAATAATATGGAAGATGGGCAGTTTATGTATCAATTTTTAGTTTGCTCATTTATGAGTTGCCCAGTTTTGGTGGCTCCATTTATATTTTGTCTCCTTTTATCTTCTGATTTACAAATAACTTGGGACAACGGTGTAACTTATTGTTATTGTTCTCAGGATGCAGCTCAAAACCTACCTTCATTACGATAGTAATCGCGAGCAAAATATTTATATTTTTTAATAAACTTCCTAAGGAATCTATCTCTTAAGAAACACGTCATCAATGAGATTATTGGTACGTTTAATGAATGTGTCCAACTTCAAACTAGGATCTGGTAAACCACATAAAAGATCAATGGGAAATTAGGCCTTATTTGTAGAATTCGCTCTTCGCAATGAAAAGTGCTCACTGTAACTAACAACGCTTGACGAAATAGTGATACATTCTCGTTCTTAAGAATAATATGGAAGATGGGCAGTTTATGTAATATTGTTTCACCACCTTGTTAGGATATACAAATTCCCTGGCCTACTTTCAAACAACTTGCTCGAACCATAATAGTCGAGAAAGTTGTAGTAAGCGCCGGTAGATAACTACGAATGCTGTACGCTTTTAAGACCAGATTTTTTAAACTAACTTTTACTATCCCGATCTCAAGCGTTTTGTCACAGCCTTTCATGATAAGAAAGTAAAGTTTATAAAGTCTAATAACACTATTTCAAGTGAACATGTAGTACCCTTGAATTATTATTTAAATAATAATAAATTACTACTAAAAAATATGACCACCATGATTGAATTTAGCTCACGTGTTCCCATCTTGAAGATGACGGTGGAAAGTTGCTGAACTTGATAACGATTAATCTTGCACTTATTTTAAGCACTTCATTAATTATTTAATTAAGATTTGTCTTTTCATGAAATTCACACTGAAACTATCTTTTACAATTGTATATTTTAATATATATGTTTGAGCTTTAAATATTTAACACACATGCGGGTTTTCTTTTCGTTGCTTAGGCAATGTTCCTGGTGACATCAAATTGTATAAAAATGCACCTGAGTATTTCGTGGTAGTTTGCACTATTAGTTTATTTTTACCTTCTAGGGATATATTATTGTGTATATTTTTGAAGTCTTTACCCAATCCTGTTATAATTACCTTCTTCTTTTAAACTATTCTCAAATATAAACATATCAAAATTCACAAAATTAAAAGACTTATGTTATTCAAGTAGCACTAGCTTTCCAGAAGTATTAATTTTGAAGTGTATCTGAGAGATCCAGGTTCAGACCTCAGCACCTAGAAGTCCAGTCCTATGTCACCCAGAGGTCTTGAGGCTTGAGACCGAGTCTGAAGGTATTATTGATATAAGTGGAGTATTAGCTGGTAGCCCCCCCCAAAAAACACTTACTGTTGTAGTGGCCCTTTATATAGCACTAACGCTGAATTAGACAAGAGAGGCTAACTCTTGAAAACATAAGATTAAAATGCATGTTGACATAAGAGTTTAATGGAGCAAACAAAATAAATAATTACAAAGTAGTAACCAAAGCACAATCCATCATTTCCTATGTTGACCGGCCAAATATGCCAAAATACCAAATAAAACAATAAGTTAATAACTGATACACTCTATGAGTGAGCTCGGCGTGAAACACCATGGGTCTAATCCCTCATCCAGACTACAAAACCTATCTGGTTTGATTAACTCTCTCCTAACTCTTAAAATAGGTATAATTACACTTTCTAGAGCGAAATACCGAACTAAGGCTAATTTAAGATACTCTCCTATTGGGAGACAGAGACTACAAACGCAATATAGTTGCAATAGAGAATTCGTTGCAACAAACAACATATGTAGCATAAAGACTGACCAGCAAGGCTTAGCCAAAACCAACACATACGTTTAAGACTAAATAACCCTATTTTAAGAGGTGAGAACGATGTGTGCCAGTGAAGCTAGCCTTGAAATGTTAACCGTCTAGTATTGGTTACTTAAGTTACAGATAACTGTCTGTCTCTCACAGTCATAGAAACACCGGGCTAATATATTAGAGAACGTGGCCATTCAGAACCAGGGACGTGGTGGTGTTAGTAACACTTCTCGACGCTAAGAAGAGTACGTAGGTACCTGGCAATTAGAGTAACCTCGATGCGTTTCTGCGTTCCTAGAAGAGTACTCGCTAGCCGTTCCGTCTTATGGTGGTGGTAATATCCAAACAAGTATGGGGAAAAAAAAAAGTTTGACCCATTTTGAAGGTGTACTGGCTTTTATTTTGTTTACTTCATATGCTTAACATTATGATAATATTGGTCTGCAACTTAATTTTATTTATTTATTCATGTGTTATTTTATATTTATCTTTTATTTTTTTTATGAGCTATTTTTCTTTGATACTTCATCAAATTCTAACTGGTTATCAAAATATTTCGCAACAAATTAAATAAACTTGTTCATTTTTAAATTTAGGTGCTATTAATATTATATCGATATGAATTTATATATATATAGCACTACATCTTGCCACCTGTTAAGGTAATGCACATATATACTAATTAGGGTAATGAGTTAAGGACGAGGAAAAATTAAATGAGTAGGTGTACCCACATTTGAGTGGAGAGAGAGTGAAAAACCACCCGCTATACACCCAACTGGGATTCTAACTCAGCCCAAATCTTCCTGTCATCAACATTCTAGTTTATAGCGAGAGTGATGCCTGAGACCATGCGGCCACCGAAGCAAATGTTTTTTCATAATGTTTCAAGTGTGCTTATTTTTAATATTTTTTGAATAAAAAACAAAAGCTATGAATGTTATGAAAAATTATATAATAACTATATTATAATATATATAATTTTATCATAAAAAATATATAATATGATTACAATTATATCATAAAAATATTTATTATAAATATATATTATATATACAATATAGGTATATATATATAATTTATATATTAATTAATTCTATAATAATATATTTAATAATAGCTAGTGTTTAAGTAATAAAAATTTTCACTTTATATTGCCTAAACGTTAGTTTTTATGGTCTCTTAAATTTGAATTCCCGCCAAACCTTACGATTTTTTTATTAGAAATTACTAATAGTTGTACAATTTTACAAAACTTTCCTCTTAATTTTTGTGATGTTAAAGCTATTCTGATTTCATAAATGGTTGATTTATAATTTATTTAATAGTACAAATGGACTTGATTAATTTTTAAAATTCCACTTTCTTCATAAGATTACATTGTAGACTCTGACGTCATACCCCCACAATGGCATACCGCGAGTACTCATTATATCTAGATTATTCTACCTGGCAATGACGAACACACACTAGCGAGCAACGCTCATATCCGTTCAGTACACTTTGTGGTCTAGTTGAGTTGAGTACAGTGTTGAATGGAGGTCAGTGCTTGTCCGTGTAACTCTTCTCACAGAGCCATTCTCACCAGGTAACAGATGATGTTATAACATTAATATATATAATTGGATATCCTTATATAATTTCATTTTCTCTAGCTACATTAGTTTGTACGAACAAGGACTGGCGAATCAGCTACACTGTTATTAGAGGTAACTAGTGAAAACTAGTTAGGCATGCTAGGTATCTAGTTAGTTAGATTATAGATTCACAACTAATAAGAGGGGTCTTACAATATATAGCTTTCATTGGTAAGTAGAGAAATCGATCCACAGTAAACGATTTACTCTCTATAGACAAGGTTCAAATGTGATGAATTGTTAAACATTAACGTAGTCTTTTCCAAACTATACCATGATATAAACAGTCGACCCCACGGCCGATTAACCGGCAAATAAAATCAAACAATCCTATAGAGTAATAATTCTAATAATAATTTTTTAATTATTTAATGTTATAGTAAAAGGATTTAATTGGTTTGAATGTCCCTGTTTTAGAGTGAAGGCAACAGGAAATTTCACTAATATTGTCACAGTACTCAAACTAGCTGTAAACTCTCATAATTCATTAAAAAAATATGTAAAATTAGCTAGATGGGGAGGGGATTGCCATTGCAATTTAACATATTATGACTTACATTATAGTTGGACAGCAACAATACGTAGGGGAAAACATAAATAAACACGTCAATATTAATGCGGAAATGTATGAGAATAAAAATAAAATAGATCTATGTTTTTATTTGTTAGACCATCCATGTAATCTCAGGTTAAACCACATCACCTTCATGTGGAGGGAGCTCCGATAACTATAGACCTAAGGTAACATAAATACATTGGAAATTTAAAAATATAAATATATGCTAAATTTATGTATTGAATTTTAAATCTGGGAATCATATTCATTTATCAATGTTAAGGCATATTTATTAAAAACATATTAAATGTAAATAAATAATAAATAAATTTTGTTTTCAAGTAACCTGACCCTTAGTTGATCAAATAATAAATTATAGAAATGAAATTGTTTGCAAAACCACATTATGACATAAAATGAGAAAAAAAAATCGTGTTTTTTTTTTATAAAAATGACTATGTGTTGCACTATGATACCTAAAAGTACTAATGGTCTTACTAGATGATAATATGTATTGATAGGTGACCTGGCGGTCTAGTGGTAAGGTGTCAGACTTCTGTGCTGGCGGCCGGAGTTCAATCCTCGGTCCCGGCACAGATTTATCTGATTACCAAACCCTTCTTTCACCTCTGAAAAGACATCTTGTTAATGTGGGGGAATGCCAGGCCTCCACCGTGGTTCGGATTCCACGTTAAACTGTAGGTCCTCCATTTCATCTCACAATCACCACACCATTACACATTAGCGTAAGTGCGTATAACCCGAACGGGTAGTAAGACGCAGTACTAATAATAATAATAATAATAATAATATGTATTGAACACTTAGTTATCGAATATCTATATACCATTATTATTTATTCATCATGTACTGTACATTTAAAGTTTTAGTTTTATAATATTTACTAGTCTTACAACTCTTTAGTCTGTTGCTACCAGAACTCAGTGGTCAAATGGACAAATAAATTTGTTTTGACTGTTGCTATATGATGATAGGCTGCGAGGCAGTTTTTCTGTTCATTGTAGCAAAAGTATAAACCACTATGACTACACTTGATGAACAAACGAGATTGTATGTTGTTCATAATGCAACAATCACAACTAACTGTGGTCTCACCAAAAATTGCCCAATGAACATCTTCGTTCCCAAGTCTAGTGTCTTTGGACACAGGTAATCCTCTTGGATTGGTAGTACCGTGAATTTAATAGGTATTTTAACACAATTGTTGATGATATCCCAATGAAAACATACAAATCTTCTGCACTCATAGAGAGGTTTTTATTTCTCAATATGGCATGGAGACTACATTGATAGGTAACAACATGCAGGAAATCACCAAACAAATCAAGACAATTTTCAGTAGCAGTATTACAACCGGATTCCTTCTGGATAGTTATATTCCGGTATAAAAGTAAATTCCTGTTATTTTTTTTCATTTTCTCTTGGATTATTCTGTACCTGGGTAAACATTATTTTCTCTAGCAATAGAAAGCAAGTCAGCATCTGCTTAGGTAGAATTGCTTGGTCCGGGTGTATTTTTATTCAACTAGTCTTACACTAATAATATTTTGTAAGGATTTTTCACTTTGTTATTCCAACATTTTGTTCATCTCTTACCTAAAAATAAAATCAAACACATTACTATTTAGAATCTGGCTGTCAACATTTGTTTCAACTTTTTCCTAAACATCAGTTCTACATTGCTGTCAAATAACAGTTCATCATTGAATATTTCTTCGAGAATATCAACATCAGTCAAAAAATATTTAGAAAACGTAGGAAACAGGATTAATCACGAATCACCAAAGCTATTATTCAACGCAAACTAACCTTCATATTTCAAATATAAACACGCTATATCATAATGTATATACAACGGTACTTTTGAACCCACCTATTTATTTTAAACTTTTCACAATCTATCTGTGATATTATTACACATGTTACTATTTATTTCAGAACTAAAAGTATCGTTATAATAAAAATTTAATGTGGTATAAAGACTATTTCTTAGAAATTTTATATTAAAATAATTACTTATAAAATAATAGCCAACAATTGAGATGGTTTGGTCTTTAAATTGACAGCATATTACGAAATTTGAAGGTCGTGGCGTTTAAATGTCAACAATACTTCCTCTTTCTTGTTTGGTATATATCTTCTCTCACAAACGCTAGTCATCCTGATTGCTACTAAGAGCGCCAGTTTGAACATAAGCCAGACAATGGATTCCGTAAGTAAAATAATGTTTGTAAATATTGTCTATCTCGACAAAAATTGAAAGAATTATTTGGTATCCCACACTTTTAAGTATCCAAACTATTACCTACCACTGTTTATTTATATTGCTTCATGCAATCTTAAATTCGTGGAACGTTCAAGTGCCATGTTTCTTTTTATAAAATTTAAACATTAATAAAATATCTAATATTTGGCTAATTTTTCTAGCTTCATGTGCTTATATTTGAATAAAATATACATTAAATGAGTTTGTGCCCTATACATTATAGAAATGCTAGGAAGCTATTAAATAACCAGAGATAAGGTATTTTATGTCAAAGTATGCGTATCCTGGCTTGAGATTTATTACCAACTAACACACTATTTCCCGTAATTTATACATCGCTATTATTCAATAAATTTACTGTTAGACCGTCGCCTACTATTTCGCTAATTTGAGTGACTTTACTGAATGTTAAAGGCAAATGAATTTCTTGAACATGACCGTATATTGGATCTTTATTTCGTTCAGTTTTACAATAATACATTTGGTTTGTTATTTGTGCATCGATTAATTAAACTTTTAGATAAGTCACCATACTGTAATAAAATCAATAAAAATAAGGTTTAAGATGTCATGTGGCATAACATTACTATCGGAGCGTCTGTCCTCCTTATAAGAGCAACAATAATGGCCAGAATAGACCTCTCCTCGGCCTTCTATAACCTCGGATGACGCTACTTTGACAAACGAACGAACCAACGCTTAGACCATCCTTGCTTGGCAGTGTTCTTAGTTATTGATGTTTTGCCCAGCTTAGCACAAGACCCTTTTGAAAATTCCCTTAACATGTTCTCTCATTCCAACCATCTCATGTGGCGACCCTAAATGGTACTGACATACGTCTTGGACTATCCTAACAGTTTTCCGGTTAAGGCATCCTTTAACTTTAGCTGAAATGCATGAAACTATTAATATATCAATTGACATTATAGTGTTATTAATACAGTAATAGGTACACATACATTATAATATAGCTTAACTTAATAACCTACATACATTTGTGTATATACAGTTATATTAGTTTATATTGATCATTATTTCATATCAACAGAAATTAGGCTCATCTCTTGATTGATGATAATAACAGTCAGATTTACCTCCTTTATGTGATCAATCTAAGCCTATCTTAATTAAGTGTTGCCCGTGATGTTAAATTAGCTCTTAAGTTAGTTAAACATTCATTTCTACTAGACCAAGATCTTAGATAATCATTAATTATCAAACTTATAAATTAAATATATTTTTCCAAATTCAGTCAATATTACCTAAACGTTTAGATTGTGGGTGTTTTTATATTTAGTGGAACGAAGTATATAAAAATAATTCAAATTTTTATAGACTTTTAAGAATCAAATAGCCAAAGCTATTATTTATGCTTTTAGTGAGGATTGCTCTATCTATATATCATATTCTGAAAATTGTAAAATGACACCTGGACCTTTGGCTTAGTATGCCACTGCTCTAACCACTGAGCTATCCAGGAATTGCCCCATACCCAGGGTCATTCTTCCCTCTGTCCCTCGGCACAGGACGATTCCTGGATAGCTCACGGTTAGAGCATTGGCGCACTAATGCAAATATCCCGGGATAGATTCCCGTATCCAGGTATCATTTTTCAATTTTCAAACTTTTAATTATTTATTATGTTTTAGTACTGAGCTTGATTATACAATATTATTTTTTTTATAAAATGTGTACTTTCCATGTTGAATGAGTGATACTGAATTAATTTAACAATTGACTAAAATGGCTGTATTTTATTTACTTATCTGGTTCTTAAACTATTTTAATATAAACCTCAGGACTACTGTAGATGTGATTTCTCCATAGGAAGAGTGCCCGAATTTTCTCGGAAGGAGATTGGAATATCGTAGAACAAAAACAAATATTTACAACAACAAAAATATTCGAACTCATACAACAACACGCCAATTTAGTATCCCCAATCCACTGAACTATAAACCAAAACGTTAGAAGAAAAATGGCTCAAATCTTTAGAGGGACATTCATTTAAAATAATAATTTAATCACCAAGTCTTCCTACCTGTCTGGGTTATGCGTTTATGCACTAATTACGCTAGTATATGTTTATGAATGAGAAAGGTTAAGTTAGGAGGAAATGTATCCACAATTTGGTGGAGGGTGAGTGGAAACAATTTTGGAAACACAACCTTCAGTACACACGACCTAGATTCGAACTTTGATCTCTCCGGCATTGTCAGTCTAGTCTACTGCAATAATGACACCTTAGACCATTCGGCCAACGAAGCAAGGACCAATTATATAATTTAATCAAAATTATAAATATTTGAGTATTGTTATCAACATAAACATAAATCACATTAGTCAATATATATATATATATATGTCAATTATTGTTTAGCTGAAATGTATCTTAATATGTGTGACAATATATTCTAAACGTATGTAATTCTTACCATCCAAACATTCACTCATTTATTAAACAAAAAATGCGCAGCTTGGAATGTTAATTATTTTTTAATAATTCCACAATTTCATTTTTACCCTCCCCCTAGTTTACTCCATAGTTTAGAGATGACTTTTCACTTTTTCATTTAAGTATTATATATATTGTTTTTACTCAGAGAATATTTTATAAGAGTATAGAACAAAATAGAAGACAACACTAATTTCATTAGTCATCATTCCTAAACATATAAACGCATCAGTACATAAGAAGGTTTATCTGTTTAAATATTATTTAGTTTTTTTTCAAAAGTATTACTTGGTGAATTTTAAGGAGTCTTTTCTTTTTTATATTTAAAGTACAAGGAAAACACTTTTTAATTGTTTGTGAATATCACGTTTTACTACCTATATGGACTATCAAGGTGTCTACACTAAAGGTACAAATGATAGTAAGTTTAATTTTCTTTGAAGGAGAGTAGGAAACTATTCCTGAAAATACTTCAGCACAACCGGTAATAAATCAAACACATAGCCTTCCAAACAAACCAGAAATCGACGTATCTGTCCACGTCCCAATCGATGAGAGCTATGTTCTAAAAATTAATTTATAACATTTATAGTGGATTCAGTATTTAATACATTGTTAAAGATTATAATTGAATTATTTATCTTAATAGAGATTTCTAGGACCACAGATATTTTAATTTTCTCACTGCTTGACTTTTCAGTCAACAATTTATTTAGTTTTATCTTAAATTAATAATATAATATTTAGCACCGCGTCTTACTACCCGATCGGGCTACACGCTTTAAGTAGTAATAACTCTAATGGATTAGGAATTGGGTAGGTTGAATTAGAGGGAGTGAACCCGCATTTGCGTGGAGGGAGAGTGGAAAACCATTTAGGAAAAACCACCCCAGTTCACCCGACCGAGATTCGAACCTCGATCTCCCCGTCCTCAGCAGTCAAGCTCAACACGACAAGTGCGTTAGCCACCTACACCACTGAGGCGGGTTTTATCTTAAATTATTTTGTTTTCTAGCCAATGCTAGTAAGGTAGGCCAATGTTCAACTGAGACTCCATGATGCTCATGAGAGGGTGGGGTGAATGGGGGTGGGTGTCGTACTGTACGTCCCATGTTTACGCGAGCAGTGTTTTAGAACCAAAGTTTGCTCAAGCCACTGTATGAGCCAAAGGGTGGTTTCACATAAATCCTCCGGCACACTTTGCGGGGAGTGCGGGAGCGGGTCGGGATGGTTTTGCGGTCTTACTCGTAAGAGCAAGGTGTAGAGGGTTAGTAGGAAACTAGGAGGGTAAGCATGTGGTGGGTTAGGAGGGTAAGGGGATATATTTGGGGTTTGAGAAAAAGGGAGTTTATCAGGAATGTGTTGAAAGTGTCTTACTTTAATTACAAATTTGTGACTTCCACAATTTTACACTTTTATTGCCACTCCAAAAAATAAGGATCATGAGATTTTTATAAAAGTTTGAACTTGAATTAAAGGAAAGCTTAGCTTTAAAATATTTGTCTTTGTTTACGTAATAACCTGTAGAATATTCGTACAGCTGACACCACTAGTGTTTAATACATTTGATCTATTTTTAATAATGAATAGTAAAAACCCGTTTGCAAATCGTTGTGATTATGGTACAGTCCAACCACATTTCATTTAATTTAAAATTAGTTGATAATGTTACCTTGATAAGGGAATCGGATATAGGACTCTTGGCTTAGCGAGCCAATGAACTACCGCTGAATTATCCAGGATTATTCCCACTCTAGGGATCATTCTCCACTAATATGATAAGGCAGAGACTGTGATGGACGTGTGGGCTAAAAATGGGTGACCAAAATGATTGCAATCCATCAGGTACTTCATCCATCTGTGACTCTGGAGGGCTGTTACGCTACCAAGTCTATACTACAAGATGTAATATACAATTTTAGTTTTCAACTAATTAAAAATATTATGTAATAAACTAAATAAACTAACTTAAAATATTGGTTTTAATTGGTTGCTTATTTTAAAATAAACACCAGTGGATTAGGTCCATGCATTTGTTTCATACTGTTTATCCGAATCTCATTGAAAAAACAGTTAATAGTTTCTATGTGTTTAACACCTACATAAAGTAAGAAGAAAAATTTCTTTATCTAAAAAAGGGTATAATTACCTCAAATTGCGTTATTATTTATTTACATTTCAAAGAAATACTTTAAGAAAATATTTTACTTATATTTTTTAGCACCGTGTCTTAATATCCATTCGGGCTATACGGGTTAAATTATTGTAATAATAATAATAATAATAATAATATTTAGCACCACGTCTTACTACCCGTTCGGGTTATACGCTCTAAGTACTAATTACTCTAATGGATTAGGAATTGGGAAGGTTGAATTATAGGAAGTGAACCCGCATTTGCGTGGAGGGAGAGTGGAAAACGATTTAGGAATAACCACCCCCAGTTCACCCGACCGAGATTCGAACCTTGATCTGCCCGTCCTCAGCGTTCGAGCTCAACACGACTAGCGCGTTAGCCAACTACGCCACCGAGGCGGGTAAAAAGATTCACTCAGGCTCCGGACGTTGAGATTAAAATATCTAAATTTAATCTAAGCATATCGATATATTGAATAAATATTTTACTTTTGTTTAAAAAACTAATAATTACAAAAACTGAAATAAAAACTCATGCTCCCTTCCATCCCAACTTTACCAACAATACATATTTGGCGAGATTTTGATTACAATGAATGATGTTGGGGACTTGCGCGTGGTACATAGAAATATTCGTAAAGCATATCCAAATCATAAAGCCATCGATAACACGCATTCATTTTAAAGTAATGACAAAAAAATTCACGCTTGAAAAATACTAATGTGTATGGTCCACAATGCCCACGGTCCGATTCTCAAAACCTAATCACTTTACCCGTCCAGCAAGGCATATCGTCCCAACCACCATCATTCCCCGTCCCACTACCCTCTCCCACCTATCTCTTTTCACCCCACAACCCCCCCCCTCTACACGAACACATTTTATTTACTTTTAACCCACAAAACAAACTCTAAAATGCTGTGGACGTATTTGTAGACATATAACCCCTTTTACCTCAAACCCCGACTTCCGTATAAAAACTCATCTATTTCAAAACTTGCTTCCTGCTATATGTTTAAATTCATTTTATAGGAATGGGTGAAAAAAAAAGTCTACGGAGTAAGTTATAAAGCAACGTAAATATTAAACTGTTACAAAACACACTCATTCAAACTCTCATACAATCTAAAAACCATTTACTGATTAGTTCACCCAAACCCCACTCCCTTAACTCACTTCCCATGTGTTATATTCTACAGGGTTTGGGGGATGGGGCAGAAGATGGAAGCAAATTATTTCATACCTGCCACCCAACAACACACATTTTATAGAGCTATCAATATTTAAAAAAAAAATCTTATTCTATTGACATGATAAATCGCATATTTGAGAAAAGATTGACAGTTACAAATTACAAATCTGTAAATAACTTTTTTCATCATCTCTAAAATCATATTTCAAAGAGAATAAATTATTAAACGGAGACATTTAAACCACTATTGTCCAATAACAAAAGTTTCAAACTACACAAAAAAAAATTATTTAAGAATATTCATCTCTGACAGTGAAAATGACTAAAATAATTCAACCCGCCTCGGTGGCGTAGTTGACTAACGCGCTAGTCGTGTTGAGCTCGAACGCCGAGGACGAGGAGATCGAGGTTAGAATCTCGGTCGGGTGGTTTTACCTTAATGGCTTTCCACTCTCCCTCCACGCAAATGCGGGCTCACTTCCTCTAATTCAACCTTCCCAATTCCTAATCCATTAGAGTAATTAGTACTTAAAGCGTATAACCCAAACGTGTAGTAAGACGCGGTGCTAAATATTATTATTATTAATCTCAAAAAAATTTTAATACCTGTTATGGAAGTCCCGAAATTTTATCAGAATGTGTATGTTCATCTAAACATTTACTCATCCAATGACATTATGTCCATGTCTAATACTCATGAAATGTTGGTTTTAACAGTATGGGGAACATTAAACTAGATATATCTAATGAAGTACCATTTTATTCATTAAGAAAACCGGAAAGAATGTGGCCTTAGCTTCCTTTCCCTTCCTACTCACCTTGACTTGGTTATTGCGTTGTTCTGTAATGTCAGCCATCGGACATTTGGTGCAATACCCGAGAAATAAACCCTTTTGGAACATTCTAGACTGGACGTTTATTGCAGACATAGTAAGTGAATGTGATGTCATTTGAATCAGGCGAGAAGGACGTTTGGAAAAGAGAAAAAACGCTTTGTTCTTCCTAACCTTACCTAACTTTTGACAATGTTAGATATTGAGAGTGAAGCGTCACAATAAATGTAAACCCCACAGTGTTGGTCAGTCTGATGAGAATTCACCTCACCGTTACTTAAGCTCCCGCTCTTTCTTGATTTGAAACCTTCCACGACAATACTTACGTTTACACACTTCGTTGTAATAATAACTTCATCACATTTCATATTCATCGTCACAGGTGATTGAACTGCCACAAAAATAAAGGAACCCGATTCAGATGTCAGCATACACAGGAGGTGGGATTAACAGGAGTTTTCACAGCAGTAACAAACGTAATTTTACCAACAAATTCCAAGCAACCAATACATTTCAGCAAAGATAATACTTGGTTGTACAAAACGTCTTCCACCAGTTCTGCTTGAATAAATGATGTTATTATTCAAAGTTAAATATCTTTATCTATATAATTATTTAATAAATTCCAAATAATAAACATAAATTACTCTATGGCCTTGAGGAACTCAAAATTTCATGGCTGCTATAATGTAAGATCGCTATTTAAACCTATCCTGAGACATATCCATCACTTTCGTAGCCTGACACCTTAGCTCCTTCAACTTCATTTTCAAATTATCTTCCTATATATGTCTTGGCCACAGAGAAGGGTTTTTGTCTGTGGTCTTGACCTACCAGGGGGTCTTGTATCTTCAGGTTACCCAACCAAAAAGTTGAGTAACTGTTTATCACCCATAAACACCACATGACCACCCCACCTTAGCATGGGTACCTTAATTTTTTATTAATAGTTAATATAATATTAGGTTTGCATACACATCATAAAGACCATCAACATGTAACATTCTTCACTCTCAAGTATTTTCATCCTTACTAGGCCATCCTTATTAGATACTTTATATTGATATAATCGTATTAAATACATATTGTGTCAAAAATGAAATATGTAATATGAGAATAATTAAATATTTATATACTTCTTTGCAAATGAGATACTGGGAAAATTGATACTATGTCTGGATCACCTGGGCTAGTCAGGTAGTTAAAATACTTAAGAAAATATACCAACATCAGCAAATTTAATTATTATTATATTTTACCAATTATATAAAATATATGAATTCATAAGCACTATTAATAAGTTTAAACTCAATTCTATATCATGTAAATTTATTATTTATCTATAAGTAATATATATTTGTAGAATTTTTAGTATTTAATAACTAGGATGAGAAAAGTATATTTTTGTTTTTTCCAATGTAATGTCATTTCTATTAAATATTTCACAAAGCAAAATAAAAAAACCAAATCATTGTCTTATATTTATCATTGTTTATTTGTATGTTATAAACACAATTTTTATGCAATAATATACCTCCCCCCTCCCTAATCCCCCCCACACGAGGTTTAGGGGTTAGAATGGTTGAAAGAAAGAGTCCGGTGAACTATGATTCGATTCCGGATGACACTAATAAAAATATTTGCTCTCTATAAATAGGATAGTGTCGTTAAACAGGGATGGACGTGTAGTATTAGGTTTTATAACTTGAGTAATGTTAGATAATAAGTCATAGCTATGTACTAGGTCTATTTAGAAAAAATTCTAATTTCCTGAATTAAAAATATACCCTAGGTGTCCATTTATTTAACACCTATAGGGAAAAAAAGTACTTTGTAATCTTTCCATTGAATAATTTATTTCCAAAATAGGAATATAAGAATAAATGATTTAATCTTTGAAGAAAATTGAATTTGCTATGTTCATAATTACTATTGCTTTGTTTTCCATGAAACGCGATAGCGGTCGTATTTCATTCTCTAAAAATAAAAGGACTTCTGGTTTGGTGGTCCCCCTTATTCCTTCAAACGTGTTCTTGGGGTTTGGAGATGATGAGTCTAGGATAAAACTCATTTTTCTCTTGCTTAACCCTCGCCTTCCCCCTTCCCTTTATTTCCCCTTTCTCTGACCATCTCTATGGAGTCCAACCATGGACGAATCCTTGATTTACTGCGTTGCGAGCTTTGCGGGCTGCTAGCTAGCCCTTTGCTGATACACAAGAAAAATAACTTCACTGTCATTTATATTACGGTCCGATTATGGTCAAGGTCTAGATTAGATCTCAGTTATTTCCTTCTGAGGAAAAGTAGGAGATGATTGTTATGATTGAGAGAGAGAGTGTGTTTACTAACTTTTGATAGCGGAAGAAAGCTTAAATGGTAATAGTTTCGTGTTATTTAATATAATATTTTATACATAACATGATATTTATTTATCCACATTCTTATATTCGTTGTTAATATCTAAAGTAATGGTTTATATAATTCTACTATTTAACTTTTAATTTTTGATACTGTTATAAAGTTAAACATAGTTTTAATTACATGTTTTATAGTATTATAATTATGTTTGTTTTTTCAGTAAAATTAATAATAAACTGTAAATATAAACTAATAAATAACCATTAAGCCATTAATTTCAAAATTTCTTTGGTGATATTTGTAAAAATTAAACACACAAATTAATAATTTAATATTTTCATATTAGTTCTCCAGTGCTCTTAATATTATACTATATTAAATAAAGAGCATAATTATATTGAGTATAAATGATTCTCATTGGCTATCTCACGCTCTAATGCGTCACTTTCACAGTATATTAGTTGTATTAGTGACATGGAGCTCAGTGTTAGAATCCTGGTAATACGTAATAATTATATATATTCTTCCTAATTAATTTCCTCAAATCCTTCTGGCGGCACATTTATTTTAAATTTTATAATATTCATTCTTACCCAATTTGTGTAGTTAAATGTGGCTATCCGGGACGGGTAGTAGGTACACGTTTCGAAATAATTTTTTAATATAGTATTATTTTATAGAAAAGTATACTTTTTTGTGGTGTGAATCAAGTTATTTAGAAAATACCTTCATTTCTAAAAATATTTTTAAATCTAAAGGGATTCTAGTAGAATTTAAATTAATCATTCCATTATATCAAGAATATATACAAAAACTATGTGCGTATGGTCATTTACTAGAATAGGCTTATTTAGACTTTATGAAATATAATTATAATTGAAATAATTACAATAAGTTTACAGTCATATATATAATTTTAATCGTGAAATGACATCAGATCAAGAAATAACAGATACTAATACAATTATAGTATACTTATATATAATTATATTATACTTATAGTAAACTATGGCTTTTCTGTGATTTTAATTTAAAACGTTAATAAGAATAAATATTACAAATAATATTTAAAAAAAGAATTTAATTGAATTTCTGGACAATAAGAGTAGGCTTGTTTTCCATAAAAATATTATTTCACGAGTTTATCTACTTATCGTAGAACATCATTTGGTGGTAGATGATATTCCATCCTCTTAATTCAAACCCTATTTATTGTTTCCGTATATTGACCAAAAGAGAGGGAATGAGAGATTATAAAAAGGAGAGGGATACTAGAGTCCATAATGGCTGTAGTCAATATGAGTATCCATCCCTGGTCTTTTCTCCCCCTTCACCCCGTTCGCCTGAAACACATGGTCCAGACTGAACGACAAGGGTAGGCACTTTTATTAGACTCGCCCTAATAACTGGCCAGTAATAATGGTTGCCGATATTCTTTACGTTGTATTTTTAGTGGAGGACTTGATAGGATATAATGGAGCATAGGGATTTCATTTTGTGGTCTGTTTTTTTTATAAGGTAGTTATAGACTCGTGTTAAAACTACTATTATATTTTTTGGACATTATATTTTGAGATATAAAAAGTTATGGTCATTTGTTTTTGTACTTGAAAATTTATCAAACAAACATTTAGAGTATAAAATTGTTTTAATTTATTATATTTTAAGTGAATTTATTTAAAATAACACAATATTGTAATTAATGTCTACAAACTTATACAACAACAATGAACATTAGTTCGTTAATTACCTTGGCGTGGACGTATTAATCTTTTAAATCATACTAATGTAATAGTTTTTATCATTTTATAAGACTAAGGTGTTTTTTTCTAAACAGTTTTCCACTCTCCTTTCACGGAAATGCCTGGTACATTTCCTTTAGTTTCAAAATTCGTTATCCTTAACAGATTGGTGTAACTAAATTTTATATCATAGTGTTTTATTACCTTTTCAGGATACACACATATATTTTAATTACTCTATGGCGTTAAGGATGAAGAGGGAAGAATTTAGAGGTAATATTCTCGCATTTGCGTGCAAGGCGATTGGGAAACTATTACGAATAAACCACACTCATTAGAGCCAAAAGGGATTAGAACCCCGATCTCCCTGTCTAGTTAGAGAGTGACAGTAGGCCAGTCTAACATGAGAGTGACAGTAGGAAGGTATAATACGAAAGTGACAGTGGGACAGTATAATACGAGAGTGACAGTGGGACAGTATAATACGAGAGTGACAACAGACCAGTATAATATGAGTGTGACAACAGACCAATATAATACGAGAGTGACAACAGACCAATATAATACGAGAGTGACAATAGGTCATTTTAACACGAGAGTGACAACATACCAATATAATACGAGAGTGACAACAGACCAGTATAATACGAGAGTGACAGTAGGCCAGTATAATACGAGAGTGACAGTAGGCCAGTTAACAGACCAATATAATACGAGAGTGACAACAGACCAATATAATACGAGAGTGACAACAGACCAATATAATACGAGAGTGACAATAGGCCAGTTTAACATGAGACATGAGAGTGACAACATACCAATATAATACGAGAGTGACAACATACCAATATAATACGAGAGTGACAACAGACCAATATAATACGAGAGTGACAATAGGTCAGTTTAACACGAGAGTGACAACAGACCAATATAATACGAGAGTTACAACAGACCAGTATAATACGAGAGTGACAATAGGCCAGTATAATACGAGAGTGACAGTAGGCCAGTATAATACGAGAGTGACAACAGACCAATATAATACGAGAGTGACAACTAGAGTGACAACAGACCAATATAATACGAGAGTGACAGTAGGCCAGTATAATACGAGTGTGACAACAGACCAGTTTAATACTAGAGTGACACCAGATTAGTCTAATACGAGATTGACTACAGTCCAGTCTATTACGAAAGTAACAAAAGGAGAGTAAAATACGAGAGGAACGTATTGGACCATTTGACCGCTGAAACGGGTCGTAATTAGTAAATAAGGGCCAGTTTCATAGATAAATCTAGTATGCCTCAAGTGCGGCGCTACACTGACTACAAGACGACACCTACCTAAACTCGAATGGAATGGGCCGTTCTCGCATAGGAAACTGGCCCTAAGAGTAAAAGCTGGATGGAAAGTGAGACGTGGTGCTAAGATAAAAGAATATAGATCAGACGATACTGACAACCCAGCCTGCTTACATAATAATGATGTTATCCAAAGTTTTAAACATACAAATTGCAAAAATTGACCTCGAATGAATTTATTCTTAACCTATCTGGTCACCTATGGTCTAACGCGTTACTCTCACAGTGGCTTAGGCTTCCGATGACGGAGAGATCGATGTTCCAATCTCAGTCGGGTGTACTGAGGGTTTCTCCAATATTATTTTATAATATCTCTCCATGCAGGTGTGTGTATTTTTCATATAAATATAACCTTCTTCTTCCCTAAAACCATAAGCTTAGTTATTATTATTAGCACGGCGTCTTACTACCCGTTCGGGTTATACGCACTTACGCTAATGTGTAATGGTAGGATGATTGTGAGATGAAAAGAAGGGCCTACAGTTTAACGTGGAATCCGAACCACGGTGGAGGCCTGGCATTCCTCACATTCACAAGATGTCTTGTTGGAGGTGAAGGAAGGGTTTAGTAATCAGATAAATCTTTGCCGGGACCGAGGATTGAACCCCGGCCGCCAGCATAGAAGTCTGACACCTTACCCCTAGACCGCCAGGTCACCGAACATAAGCTTAGTTAGTTGTCTACAGTCAGTCGCCATGGTGCTAATATAATATATATTGAATGAAATTTTAATCCTAATTTACTGTTTTGAAATATACCTAATATAGTCTGGATGGATTAAAGCTCACTTATAAATAATGATCTGCAAAACTGTATCATATGATAGGTAGTACCACCGTAAAATGAATCGTGTTACCAAGAATACCCATGATTCTATTACACCAGTCCCTTCAGTTCGAAGCCATTCAGGAAACGTTAAAACATGCATTTGTTTGATGTTACGTGCTCTCATATTAATAATAATATTAATATTATTTAGCACCGCGTCTTACTACCCGTTCGGTTTATACGCTTTAAGTACTAATTACTCTAATGGATTAGGAATTGGGAAGGTTGAATTAAAGGAATTGAACCCGCATTTGCATGGAGAGAGTGTGGAAAACCATTCACGAAACATTAAAACATGCATTTGTTTGATGTTACGTGCTCTCATATTAATATAGCAATATTTTTTCTACCGCCACGTCTTCCAACCCATTCGATTTATATTATTATTATTATTATTATTATTATTAGCACCGCGTCTTAATACCCGTTCGGGTTATACGCACTTACGCTAATGTGTAATGGTAGGGTGATTGTGAGATGAAATGGAGGACCTACAGTTTAACGTGGAATCCGAACCACGGTGGAGGCCTGGCATTCCCCACATTCACAAGATGTCTTGTCAGAGGTGAAGGAAGGGTTTGGTAATCAGATAAATATGTGCCGGGACCGAGGATTGAACCCCGGCCGCCAGCATAGAAGTCCGACCCCTTACCCCTAGACCGCCAGGTCACCCGATTTATACGCTTCTGTACTAATTACGCTAATGGTTTTAGAGATTGGAAATTTTAAATTTAGAGGAAGTGTACATGCAGAGTGAGAGTGGCGTACTATTTGGGGGAAAACACCCTCAGCACAACCGATTGGATTCCAACCCCCATCTCCTTGTTATCCGCAGTCTAGTATAACACAAGAATAAGGCCTTAGGCCATGCAGCCACCATAGTAGATATTTTTATTATTATTATTAATACTAATACTAATAAATATAGTCCGCCCTGAGGTTTAGTGGTCAGAGTTTCCGGTTAAGAGATTCAGAGGTCAATCCCTGATGTTTCCAAGATTTATCTAAAACAGTGGTTCTGGAACTGAGGCAATCTCATCCTCGTGAGTACAAATCAGCATTAACTTGAATAAATAAGTAGCAACTTCGGTTTAGAAAACTGAGATTAACTGCTGGAGTTTTCATTATGCTGATAACATGATACACTTTATTCGCGAATGTCGGCAATATTATCGCTGATAGAGGTGGATGCTGGATCGGTATATTTCGCTCATGGGCTCACACCATAAAGTTTATTAAAAAAGTATAAGAATCAATTTATACTATTACTAGTAATATTAACAGTATTAATATTGTAAATATTTCATTATAATTATACACCTCATATGAATGTCTAGTTAAACTAAATGTCGGCCTAATACATTAAATAATTTACCTTAACAATGGAAATTATTATTATTATTATTATTAGCACCGCGTCTTACTACCCGTTCGGGTTGTACGCACTTACGCTAATGTGTAATGGTAGGGTGATTATGAGATGAAATGAAGGACCTACAGTTTAACGTGGAATCCGAACCACGGTGGAGACCTGG
>CABFOW010004812.1:0-44217 GCA_902141385.1 Timema californicum | reverse complement strand
TATATATAATTTATATATTAATTAATTCTGTAATAATATATTTAATAATAGCTAATGTTTAGGTAATATAAATTGTCACTTTATATTGCCTAAACGTTAGTTTTTAAGGTCTCTTAAATTTGAATTCCCGCCAAAGCTTACGATTTTTTATATTAGAAATTACTAAGAGTTGTACAATTTTACAAAACTTTCCTCTTAATTTTTATGATGTTAAAGCTATTCTCATTTCATCAATGGTTGATTTATAATTTATTTAATAGTACAAATGGACTTGATTAATTTTTAAAATTCCACTTTCTTCATAAGATTACATTGTAGACTCTGACGTCATACCCCCACAATGGCATACCGCGAGTATTCATTATATCTAGGTTATTCTAATTCATTCTTTCTCCCTCTGTCATCTCGCGGCAGAAATGCTCCCCTAGCAACACGCTCGTGTGGCGGGTTCCTGAACTACTCAAATAATCAAGATGGATTCCATAAATAAATTTATAATTAATGAAAATGAGCCGAAAAAGAAACCACGATAGAAAATGATTGCAAAAAGGTAAGTAATAAAAGAATGCAAAGATTAATATAATATTAAATTTCAGAAATGTTTGTGTGTTCTTCCAAAGACGTAAGCTACCAGGGAACCACCTCGAGAGTAGCTGTGCGGAGAGGAAGTTGCAGTGAAATTGAAGGTAGGTTCGATAAGCTCTTGTTCAATTGTAAAAATTGGTTTTTGTTTGTTACATGCTATTAGCTATTGTGTGTTATATTAGTAATTTATACACGCAATAATTANTATATATATATATATATATATATATATATATACATATATACACATTTTGGTTTAAGATTTTTATGAAAATTATTGAAATAATGTAATTTGGGGCAAGATGGCGGGGGTGAGTTGACAATTCGTCATCTGGCACCAATTTTATAAAAGTATGCCAATATATCTAGAAACCTGCAAGTGTTAGAGTTAATTAATATGAACATTACTATAAGTAAGCTAATTAATGTGGGTTCTAGAAATATATCTCAAAGTAGCACACTACAACGTTATTTTTATACTACCATTATTGGCATGCAATGCACACTTAAAAATGTAATTGTCCTCTGCAGATGGTGAGAACATGGGCCAGGAAGGGAGATTCAAGAAATAGGGACGATACTAAAATGATAGCAGCAATGCATGCTGTGAGAGAAGAACACATGTCGTGTAACATGGCTGCTACTACGTATGAAATTCCCGAAGCGACAATCGGAAGGTATCTGAAAACAGATCCTGAGGCATGAGTTCTAAAATTATTTACTATCTTTAACTTTATTGATCTGATTTTAATATTATGGTCCTGATTAAGTAAGTGCGATACTCTTGCACGTGTTTTTTTCTCAGTTTTTTAACTGTATTTTTTTTAAAGTAAACTTTCAAAATTCAATCAATCATAATCCGACCAATTAATGTCCCCAAATCATCGTTTAGCAATATAAACTTTATTCTAGAACCCATGCTCATAAAAATAAACTGATAATATATTTTATAAAATTATATATTAGTAATAATAGCATAGTAATACTATGATGGATGCTATCATCACGCTGGAGACCCATAACGCACTCTTGTTTCCTTTCTTTAATTTTATCCTCGCTCAATCCTCATCCCCTCCATTATCTTAATGTGGCATTAATCATCTGGTTTGGGACTTGATGCTATTATCATATTAATAGCACATCACTGTTCTTTATACCGGTCTTATTAAATGGTAGGTTACACACAAGCCTGCTCGTTATGCACTATAGGCTATGCAGTTTTCATTAACATTGCATTTAGCCTACTACATAGCCTACTACATTGCATTTCAGAATCTTCCCGTTCATGGAGGGAGATTAAGAAAAGTTTTTAGTTAAGAACAGCTTGAGCAACTCAAAACATATCTAACAGAAATTGATCGAAGGCATTTTGGCCTGACGAAGATACAGTGCCGGAAGTTTGTTTTCCGGTTTGCAGAGGCATTTGGCCTTAATCACCCACTAAACAGAGATACATAAATGTCCGGCGAAGATTGGGTTAGCAGTTTCATGAAGACATTCAATTTCTCTATTAGGGTTCCTGAAGCAACCTCGATTGGACGAACAATAGGTTTCAATCCAGTGCAAGTAAACACATTCTTTGATCTGCTGAATGAGGTTAGAGTAAAGTATGAGTTTTCTTCCAGTCAAATATTTAATGCTGATGAATCAGGCTTGTCTACAGTCCCTACCAAACTTCCAAAAATAATTTCACCCAAAGGCACAAAAAGGGTCTCTAAAGTTGTTTCTGCAGAGAGAGAGAGAGAGAGAGAGGAAAAAATGTAACATTCGTGTGCAGCGCCAGTGCAACTGGAGTGTATGTTCCACCATTTCTTATATTCCCCAGAAAGAGAATGAGACCAGAGTTGCTGGATCATTTGCCTCCTGGTTCTGAAGATCGTGCTAGCGAAACCGGTTGGATGCATTCAGAGTTATTTGTTTCCTACCGTCAGCACTTTACTAATCATGTAAATCCATCAGAAAATATGGCTATGTTACTTCTTTTTGACGCTCATGATTCTCATCTTTCATTGCCAGCTATTTCCAACCATTGGGTGTATTTTTCTTTTGTCTCTCAATATATTCTCTAGTCAAGCATGCGACAATTTCATGGTTTACCATCCTGGTCAAGCAATAACTGACAAAAATGTAGGTCAGCTCTTTGGAACGGCATACCTGAGAGCAGCGACAGTAGCCAACGCAATAAAGGGTTTCGAAGCTTGCGGAATTGAGCCATACAATCCACACATTTTTGCTGAAGAGGATTTTGAACCTTCAACAACAATTGAACGAGGTCTTCCTTAGGAAAGACATTCACATGATGAACCAACTTTGGTTTGCAATGGACCACAAAGAGTTGCAGTGGAAAATGATCTTCCCCTACAGACAAGTACTCCACATCCTGGAACATCCCAGCAGCAAGACCAACCAGAAGCTGTCCATGCTCAAGCAGAGGCTCCTGCTCGTGGTTCCGAGTAAAATGAGAATATAAATGCAAACATCAATTCCTAATGAAGCACAAGTCACTCTCAACTATATTAAACGTTTGCCAAGAGCAAATAGATCTATGAAAAGGACGCGGCCAGTTGTAACAGCATCTGTTCTAACGAGCACGCCTGGGAAAGATATTCTCGTGGAAAAAGAACAAGAAAATAAATTGAAAAAGAAGGATGAAAGGGATGCCAAAAGAGCTGCAAGGAAGTTATTTCAAAAAACAAAGTGAAGCTCAGTAAAACACTGAAACTATACTGTGTCCAGGATGTGAAAAGAGTTTGTTGACCCTCCTAATGAAGACTGGGTGAAGTGTGGAGCTTGTGGACAATGGGGGCATGAGGACTGTTCAAGCTATGAAGGATGTGGCCAGTTTAAGTGTGACTATTGTTAGTATTAAAACATAATTGCCACTTATGGCCTAAACAATTTTTATTGATTTCTTTAGTTATTATATTGTTTCGCAACAATTAAACATTAAATGCCATGTTAAGTGTGTGGATTGCTTTTTTTCTTATACTATTAGTTAATAATTAAAGTCAATTAATAACATTTTAATCAGATAGGTATTTTTGAAATTATTTGGTATTCGAATGTGTAAGTTATATTAATATACGAAAAAGTTTTTATATCATATATAATGCATGAACCTTCTAATTCGTCATCTTACCCCGGCACTGGGGTAAGTTGACGAATTTGCTGTGCTGTTATTTAATTTTTTTTTACAACTAAAATGCATTTTATAACAAATTGTAGTGCGGAAAGGTTAGTCAATGAAATATTCTTAAAGATAAAAAAATACTGACTTTGATATATGGATTACAACTATTTAAATCAGTCATTCTTGCTTAACGTCGTCAACATGCCCCGGTCTCCCCTACTAGATTTGGTTTAGTAAAAGAAAAAAAAACGAGAAAATAGTTTACTGATAGTTTTTATTTTAAATTTTGAATATTTTAAAAATAGCTTCAACAATTTGGTTAAAAATAAACAACTGGTAAGTTTTTACGATAAACATAATTATAATATATATATATATTTGGTTTTAATTTATTTTTTCTGTAATAGTGTTCCTAGCTCTTAATACCAGATATTAGAGTAAGTAACAGTGTGCGTTATTTTATTTTTGATCTTTGTTGTAGTGTTTCTACAACAATGTATAGACCTAGTATTTCGTTTCACACATCTTACGAGTTTTTAGTAAATGTCTATTTTATGAAAAAAATCTGGATAAAGTCAATGCGATGCACCGTACCATTTATTTTATTGAAGTTTTTTAATGTGCACTTTTAAAATAGACAAATTATATCAGTGCACGACTTAGCTAATTTGTCTTAGGCGTATACGTCTAATATTACACTACCAGCACCGAGTTATTTACTAGTTGTAAATGGGTACGAGGGCTAAAATGTCAACCTCAGATGGTTTTTCCGGTGACGGGAGGTCGTTGTTCCAATCCAGGCTGGATGTATCAATACTGAAAGTGATTTTTTTTAAAAAAAATTTCCCTTCTTACGCTAATTCAATTGCCTATAAATTATGTTGGAGTAGTAATGATACACAGTCTTAAATTTTCGAGACAGAGGGCACAGAAATCGCCATTATAACAATAAACATAATCGAAACAATCACCAAGAAGTGTGGCTAGAGCTTCAACACTTACGGGACTTTTTTTTTTTCAAAATTGGGGTGGACGGCCTATCCTTTTTCCACCTCTTATCAGCATCACGGTCCTGTGATAGGCCGGGTAGTAATATGCCAGTAGGATTGGCGGGACCATGCCAGTGGGTGTATAAGAAGGAATATAGTTCCCCCGCGTGCACAGAAGTCAGCCGAAGCAGAGTCGGGTGAAACGAGAAGGCCGGGAGATAGTGCATGATGTGCCATGTACTGGCCATTAATGCGTTGCTATACCTTAGTCTTAGGGTTACCCTCTTAGTCACCTCTTACGACAAGCAAAGGATTATTCTAAACCCCATTCCATAGGGGAATATAAATAGGAATAACGGTTGGCAGCCACTATAGTGATAGGAACTTATGTGATTCCCTAAAACTATTTTAGAGTTTAAGGAAATGCACCCGTCTAGCAGAGGAAAGCTGGATCACTCAGAATTCCATAATGGATCTGACAAGGACCGGGGTACGCGCTATCCCGTTGGGGCAAGGTATGGGCAAGTTCATCAAAGGAGAGGGGAGAGATATAATCCTTCCCTTATTATGACCAAAGTCAATAGCATGGTCTTCCATGTATTCCGTCTGCGCACTGCGAGCTCGTAGAGTTAGTCTCAGTGTTGGAGATGATGGCGAACATGAAACTCATCGCATTGGCGAGCTTGATAGGAGAGGGGAAAAAAACTCTTAAACAGAGTGAAAATATGTCTGCAGTAAAAACCTCATTATAGTTCTTTAATTAGAAAATAATCTTTTCAAAGCAATCCAATTGGTATATGGGAATTTTAATAATATTATAATGTATTTTAAAGTTTTTATAACAAATTCTGAAGAAAAAAACTACTGTGATTGTCCAAATAGTTTACGAGAAACGATGAGTTATGTTTTAAGATTTTCGAAAGTTTGATCGCGGTAAACATGATGCTACTTGAATTTATCAAGAGCAAGAACTTAAAAATGTGGCCGTCTTGCGCGCTCGTGTCGTGATTCAAAAATCGTCTGTACTTTGCATGGATCCTCCGCCAACAGCGGGAGTATAGTTAAAAATCCTCCCATACGTATTTTCTTCTTCGTACAACGGCGGGTTTTACGACGTTTATTCGTACGCCTTTGACTATGTCATCCTTTCATGGTCCTGATCTTTCATCCTCTCACCAATCAGCTTCCGTCTTAACTCTAGCTTTCATTAATACAGTTACAGACCACGGAGCAGATTTCTCCTCCAACCTTGCATCTGATGCAACAACTCATTTTCAGAATGTATCGACAGTTTCATGCTCAGGGTTAGTACGCATCAAGTGCGATGATATACTAAATACAAGAAGACACTCACCTAAACTCGAATGGAATGGGCCAGATTCGCATATGAAGGTAGGTCTCGTCCTGTAATTAATACAGCACGGCACTTGAGGCGCCCTAAGCCTGACTATGAAACTGTCCCTATGTTGTCCTTTATGATCTTTAACTATAGAGTATGCGATATCGTGGTCTTTACAAGCCTAATCTGATGTATTAACACACGGATCACCTCGTTCCAGCCGTTTCCCCAAATTTGTACCTAAACCACAATACTGATAACCAGGTATTTGAACTTCGAACGGTACTTTATAAATAAGCTTGGTCAATACCCCACTACCATTTTTACCTCTCCACTTCATGACATGTAAACGAAGGTGTTTAAATACCCACACTAGTTATTATAATGAGTACTAAATCAAACAACAGTGCAATGGTATACAATAGTTGGCCGAGGGAAGCCATGTATGTTGCCAAGGTCATCGATGGGAAAGGGGATAAAGAGGAAGGAAGTTGGTACGTCCTGCGCAAAAGATTCAAATTTAGGTCGCCTCTTACGACAAGCAGGGAATAATCCTGGACTATTCTAAGGACAGTCCCCCAGCGGACTGTACTGAAGTAGTTTTTTTTAGTGGTTTTCTCTTCTTTCTACGCGCAGATACGGCTAATTTTTTAAATTAAATTTTACTCAACCACGCCTGATTTTATGTAAATTTAAATATAACACGAATGGGTACAAAGACCCAAGCACATACACTATAGTGGGTAGTTGTCAAATAAAATATATTTTTTTAGCTCACTGTGTTGAAAGATTTATTTTTGCAAACATAAATAAAACATAAATATGTACAGAGTAGTGGATGCACACGTTGATCCAGAGAAGAATGGGAAATATGACGTCAGCTGTTGTAATTACCAGCCGTAGGTGGCACCCAGACCGGCGAAGGACACGTGGGACACGACGGCGGCAGGGGAGTAAGAGAGGGCGGGGGCGGCGTAGGCACGGGCGGCTAGGGCAGGGGCGGCGTAAGCATGACCGGCTAGGGCGGGGGCGGCGTACGAAGCGTAAGCGGGAGCAGCTGCGTATGAAGCGTAGGCGGGGACGGCGCCGTAGGCGAGAGCGTCGTTGCTCACTCGCACGTCAGACTTGGAGACGCTGGAGTAAGGAGTGTCGATGGTCTTGGAGTAGGTGGACACCTGTCCCAAGTTACCGGGAGTCCTCAGGATGTTGGAGTGCTGGGAGGTGATGGCGGCGGGTGCGTACGCGGCAGATGCGTAGGCGGGGGCGGCGTAAGAAAGAGCAGGGGCGCCATAAGCGACGGCGGCACCACCCAAGTAGCCGGCGTTAGCCACGGCCAGCACGGCGGCGAGGATCAGGCACTGTAAAATTTCACATTAACTTTTAAAGTTTTCGACCAACTTCAAGCCATTAATATTTTAACATGTTCACTTCATTTAACCACAAAGGTAGCATTCTTAATTTCATCGATTACAAATAAGCCCCCGATTAATAAGTAGCATCATGGTGTAACCTATCAAGGTAAGATGGATACCTTTCTAAGAAAATTGAGTAAATATTTCTTATAAATTTTCCTCTTTCATTAGTTAATGTCTTTTAAAATTAAACGTGCTTCGTATAAAGTATCAGTATTCAAATTTAGGTGTTGAGTTAAATGATCCTACCGCATTAATTACTATACGTTTATAGTATGTATTTAATTTATATTTTATAATATTTAATTTAATTTTATTCGTATCAGGGTGACAGTCAAACTCTAGAATAAAGTCCAAGCATAAAAGTTAATAATATTCAAGATTAAAAAAAAGAAGGACTTTTTCTCTGTTGAAAACTTTTAACAAATGATTACAAATGAAAAGGTTTCGCTAAAGCTGGGTATCGAACAGACCGCTAAATTGTATTTGTTAAACGAAGATTATTAATAATAGCTATAGCCACCCATCACCTAAGCTAGTATATTATTATTATTATTATTATTATAGTCTTATATGTATAAGTATTTACCCTACAGACTATGTTTTAAAACACCTTAAATTACTTCATTACGAGTCTTTTTGTTAAGTATTATCTCCTGTTGAGAGACTTAGCCATGAGCCACCACAGGTAGGACTCCTTCACCCACCCTTAAAAAATATATTCAAGGTAAAGCCATGCAATTACTCTAAAAAATTGCTACACCCGGTAGCGGCAGAACTTTATTTATTTGGATTCCTCAAGAAGATATTTGTAATAATATAGCCTCAGCAAATTTTCGAAATGATAATTCTACTAGAAGTTATTTAAAACGGTCCTTGGAAGGATTTTTTTTATTCTATGTCTAGTGTTCTGTAAAGTTGTCTTTCCGTGGCAAATATTTGGAAATTGGACTTGGGAGTTTGAGGTGAGGCTTCATATTAGAGAATATCATAGTGGAGTGAACTATACGAGATATAAATTACTGCCAGTAGAAGGAGCTAATGTTCCCCTCCCACCGCATTCCATACCTCACTATGGCAACACAAAAACTATGGTAGGATTCTGCTAGAAATAAACATTTATAAAAGACAAACATACTGTTTACGGTCAAAATTCATATAACTTTAATTTATTATTACATGTTAGTATTATTTTATAGGTATTAATCCGATTTATCAAAAGTATCAGCTGCAGATCACAAGCCACGACACACAAATATATTAATATTATTTTAGTAATTAATGTTGAAGCTGTCAAAGAATTGTTTCTCCATATGAATATGGTGGTACGTTTGAATACTAAATGCCATTCGATTAACTATACCAGACACCTGCCTCTGTGGCGTAGTCGCGCTAGTTTCTTCGTGTTGAGATCGACTACCAAGGAAGGGGAGATCGAGCTTCAAATCTCGATCGGGTGAACTAGGGGTAGTTTTTCCTCAATGCTTTTGCACTCTCCCTCCATGCAAATGGGCGGGTTCACTTACTCTAAATTCAACCTTCTCAATTCCTAACCCTTTAGCGTAATTAATACTCAAGCGTATAACCCGAACGGATAGTATGATGCAGTTCTAATTTATTTTTTAAACCATACCAGATATTTTGGCATCATTATCAATACTAAAAATCTCAATCAGTGTGATTTTTCTGGAAATTTAATACCTAATCGACTCAAATAAACTTAATGTAGCGTAGTTTGACCACATGGCAGTTTAAAAAAATTCCATATTCCCGACAAAAGGTAAAATTAAAGCATGATCCCCGGTTATAAGGTTTTTAACGATTAGTGACCACCTTGGTTATGCCAAGAGTTGTTAGTTTAAGAGGATTGCTGTGTAATTATGACATATAGCTTTCTAAATTATAGTAAAATAGAGGTTATTTTAAATTTAGCAGACAATTAAGGTTTGCAGATATATGTAGTTTTTTAGTTATTTTTTTTTTATAACAGACACGCTACAATTAATATAGATCTGACTGAATAAGGTTAAATTAAAGAGCAAATCAAGCCATTCGTGACCATTAGCCATTTTTGTCAAGTAATAGTGAGTTAAATCCTGGGAAGTAGAGGTGCTCTAGCGACTAATGGGTATATCTAATGGTTCAAGCATTGCATCGCTATTCTGGTTTAAATTTCACGTATATTTTATATATTAACTAATATAATATTTTAACTTAGTTCACTACAATAAGTGCAAATTATAATATTAAAATTATAAGGCTTAATTATTTTTAATGCGTGTAATAAATTATAAAATATACAAACATTAAAAAGAATAGCAATTTTTGTATGATTTTTGTTACTAAACACAACCTCTTAAAAATATCTTCAAATCAATTTTTTATTTGACAAGTAAAATTAAAATTAAAAATTTAGCATTAATTTAATTGTTGCGAAATGAAAGAGAATTAGGACTTTCAACTGACGATAAAAAAATATTTTATTATCTAAAATGAAGAAATATATTGGATATCTTAAAAATTGTTTAAAAAATGTGTTGTTCTTACCTTGTACATTTTGTTTTTAAGATTGTGTTTTACAATTCTTCTGTAGACGGTGAGTTGGTTGTTTGAAATGACGCCCGTCTCTGTTATATATACCAGTCTGGCTGGCAATCCAGCCAATCACAGACGTCCTCAACAAGGGACCAGTATTGGCACTGAGGGAGTGTTGCAAAATGCATGCCGGGTCGACAGGTTATTGTTGACTCGGTGGGGATTAATGTTGCGTGTTGCCTACACTACAATCTATAGGAACAATTAAAGAGGTCCGAAAGAAAGAATGTGCTGCAATTTTTGAAACATTCTCTATCATTCAAGGTTATGTTTTCAATAAAAATAAAGGATTAATTTGAATTTGATAGTAAAAATCTTATGACTATATGGGCATGTTCATAAAAATAAATCACATTTTTGCTAACACGCCATACGTTTATTTTAGTTGTAATTAGTTTTTGTTAAGAGATAATTTTCTAAGTAGTTTTCAGCATCCGTAGCTTTCATTTACACAAATAAAATTAAATATTCCATTTTATAAATAATATCTAATTTTGGTGACCTGGTGGTCTAGGGGTAAGGTGTCAGACTTCTATGCTGGCGGCCGGGGTTCAACCCTCGGTCCCGGCAAAGATTTATCTTATTACCAAACCCTTCCTTCACCTCTGACAAGACATCTTGTGAATGTGGGGAATACCAGGTCTCCACCGTGGTTCGGATTCCACGTTAAACTGTAGGTCCTCCATTCCATATCACTATCACCCTACCATTACACATTAGCGTAAGTGCGTATAACCCGAACGGGTATTAAGACGCGGTGCTAATAATAATAATAATAATAATATCTAATTTTGATTGTGTTAACCATAAGACTAGCACGTTGTTATATTTAAAGATTCTATTAATCATTCAGGTATCGCAATTAAGAAGTACTTTCAATTTTGAAATTTATTAAATAATAAGTAAAAAACAACGAAGGCAAATAATTCAATTTTTTGTGTGTGTAAAAAGTGAGCAGATCCAAAAATGTTCATCAATAGTGAAAGTAATGTGGTTCTGATTATTTTAAACTAGTGGGTTAGGGGTGATTGAGGTAAAATTTAAGGGAAAGGTATAAAAATTTGCGTGGAAAACAGTTTAGTAAAAACTCGAGCTCCTACCTACTTCCCCGTTAATTTAGTCTTTTGAGAGAATGACGCCTTTAACCGTCAAACAACTGAAGCAGGTGCTTTTAAAATAAACTGTCCAAAGTAAAAATAATAACAAACAGTATATTGCTTTATAATTTTTGTGTTTCTGGTTTATCCAGATTAGCTTTTGGTTTTTTAGTTTTTAGTCTAAAATGAAAATATTGTAATCGTGAAAATTCTTAACCTCGAGATTATTATTAATCTTTACAATTAATGTGCTTCAAGAACAAAAAAAGATTATTTTAAATGCTGTCTGATTGTGGCCACAGATCTAAAATGGTTTTTGTTCAAACCTGATATTTAGATTTTATTTGGCTACTCATCGAGATATTTTTATTTTGACCCTTCAATTAAGGGTAATTTACTGATGAGTGATTTATATTAATTCCAAATTTTTCGAAAATGGCTTTAACGATTTTGTTTAAAATGGATATCTAGTGAAATAACAGTGTATACTTGGTTTCCGAGTAAAAATTCGTTTAAGGGTAGTTTACTGATGAATAACTTTTGACAATTCGAATATGGCTATAACCAATTTGGTTAAAATTTATATCAGGGGAGTGTTTAACACGAGAAATATAATGGTATATTTATTTTTTGGTAAAAAAAAAGTTTAAGAACAGATGAGTTTTTTTTAAATTTGGAATATTCTAATAATGGCTCTGCCGATTTGGTTCCAAATTAGTATCTGGTAAGTTTTTACAGTTAATATTATTTATATTTTTTAAAATATGGTTTTACAGTAGTTTACTGATAGCTTAATTGGGGGGGAGGGGGGGTGAAACATGTAACAAAGTTTATAAAACTTTATATTTTTTTAAAAAAAATAACAAAGATATAGTTAAAAATGGCTATCTGAGAATATTTATTCGTGACAAACAAGAATTTATTTTTATTTTTACAAATTAAAAATAATTTTATGATAATCTAAAAATTGCTTATTTTTGAAAATTTGATTTTATTTAACCCAATTCGAATAATTCTGTTTAAATGTATTTAAAAATAGTGTTAACAAGATGATATGTTTGTATTTCTGAGTAAAGCTTATTAATGGATAGTTTACTAAAAATCGATTTTAGTGTGCGATTTTGCTGTACCTTCTATTACGTTTACATGTATAGAGTAGACTTTTTTGTTCGAAAAGGGTATTTGTAAAATATCATAAAATTGGCCATTTTTTAATTGGAGCGTTCGTTAGGCAATTTCATATTTTTTTAATAAAAATTAGTGAAATAATTAAATCTATTTTCGATCTTTAGTAATGTACTTTTAATGTTTAAGGTGTTTGTGTACATATTAATTTTACAACAAATTGCGATGGTATCATTATCATTATTATTATTATTAGCACCACGTCTTACTACCCGTTCGTGTTATATATACGCACTTACGCTAATGTGTAATGGTAGGGTGATTGTGAGATAAAATGGAGGACCTACAGTTTAACGTGGAATCCGAACCACGGTGGAGGCCTGGCATTCCCCACATTCACAAGATGTCTTGTCAGAGGTGAAGGAAGGGTTTGGTAATCAGATAAATTTGTGCCGGGACCGAGGATTGAACCCCGGCCGCCAGCACAGAAGTCTGACACCTTACCCCTAGACCGCCAGGTCACCGGTACCATTATTAAATATCAAGTTGGTTCTTCTAAAGAAGTATAATATTTTCTATTACATATAAATTATGATTAAGGTCGAGAACCTTTGATTCCGTTTTGGTAGACCTAGACTTCCTAAGAAAGTTAGTAGCGCGTCTACTTACAAAAGTAAAGTTCAAAGATTTACTTCCTCATGTGGTCAAATATGTGTCATTAGGGAATTAGATTTGTAACTATATGGTACATTGATAGTTTGGTATCTGGATATTGAATTTCTACTAGAATTATATTGTGTTCGTTAGTTAGGGTTATAGTCGCATCTAGATATCATATTCTTTAGACACCTGGACACGGGAATCAAACCCGGGACCTTTGGGCTTAGAAGGCCAATGCTCTAACCACTGAGATAGCCATGAGTCATACCTGCACACGGTAATTCTTCGTTTCTATTTTAAGGCAGAGTCTATGATGGACGTACGGAAATCGTCAGCTACATATGATTGATCAATAATTAAGATCCCGAGCTATCATAAGATAAAGCAGCCATCTTCAACTCGGGATGGCTTTATGCTGTCAACGGTTCAATGCCAAACGTACGAGTGCGTGTATCATGATTGATTAAATAGCCAAGCCAATTATGTTTGATATTTACGGTTCTAGCCGTATCGAGATATCATATTATTTAAATCGATTGATCACACGTTTGTAGCCGACAATTTCCGCATATCCATCACAGACTATGTCTTAAAATATGAGTAAAGAATGACCCTGGGCAAGAGACGATTCCTGGATAGCTCAGTTGTTAGAGTATCCGTACTAAGCCAAAGGTCCCGGGCTCGATTCCCGTGTCCGAGTGTCATTTTTCGCTCTAAGGAATATAATATTTTATTGGATAAATAGTAGAGATGGGACGCTCGAATCCTATGGGATTCGAGATTAGTCAAAAGTAAAAGTGTCTCGAGTACCATTATTATGAAGAGCTTGAATTCAAACAACAATTTTAAGCAATTTTTAAAAGGGATTATATAGACTTTTGTAGTTGAGAGGGTAACAAAAACACAACAAAAAAGTATTAATATTTTTTTTTAATTTGTTTTTGTTTATGACGTAATAGACATGACAAATAGAATAGTCAGAATGTCAGTTGCATCAAGCCTTGAACAACTTTTTTAATTAGATTTTAAATATTTTTCATTTGACTAAAATTGTAGATTTAAAAAAAATTCGAGGATCCCAATTCGAGAAATATAGGATTCAACTCATCCCTAATAAAATAATTAATAGCTAAATTACATTTAAGCGTGTACACAAAGGTTTAATTTAATCCCGTGATACTATTGGCGGAAAGAACTGTGTTGATACCATCACGTAGTAATTGAAGTTATCAGTTCCGCTGAGAGCACGGGAAGTGTTTCGGAAAATATTTTGGAGGCCAAAGAGGCTCTCAATTCTAAAAAGATGCAACGAATTTGTTTTTTCATCCTTACAGTTGATTTAAATCCTTATTAAGAAACGCTAGTGCAGCTTATATTAATAGATTTCTTTAAAATACTCTTAACAACGTTGCTCTAACCTTGTCGCCAAATGATTACTATTCAAAAATGCAGATGCGACAAAACGTGAATGGAGCAAGGTGCAGAATGTAAAAAACTGAGCATTATGGCACGAACATCCAGGTTATTCAGAACGAATTAAAGTAAAGAACTGTCCGAAAAAAAGAGTAGAAAATTTTAGGCTATGATGGTTTGAATATGTGATAATAAAATAAACGATAAGGATGCGACGCAATAAATTATTGAAGAAGCCATCGGTGCCCAATAATATGACGGAAAAGTATATTACGCGAATACAAAAAGGCTTACGTTAAAAATTGTATCTGAATATTATTTATTGGAGTATTTAACGACGTTGCCTACTTGGAGCTTGACGCACCTAAGCAATATCGCACTTGGACACCAATTTACAAAATAAAAAGAAAGGGAAGAAAATTAGAAGTTCACCCTGAGAGGGTTCTTGTCTGTGTGCTGATAACACTTTCCCTCTTCCTCTGACGAGTTACACAGTATATTTGCTCCTTGAAAACATTGACTTTCCTTTTAATTTTACCTTTTTCTAGATAGACATAGGCTACCACGGACTTTAATTTACATCCTGCCAGGAAAATTCCTACAGGACAGTTTTGTGACCAAGACAAATAGCCTAAGTTGTGTATGATTTATTAAAAAAATACGTGACACTGTAAGAATATTTTTAGAAATATTTAAGAATTTATTATTTTTGTTTCAACGTTATATTAATTTATGGTTTTTGTTTCAACGCCATAAGAATTTATGTTTCTTGTAGAGTAAAACATAAATTGACTAACAGGGGAGATCCTATCTTGACCGACCGTGACGCCACAGGTAGCCAACGTCCTTATAGAAGGGAGCGGGAGTAATTTTAAAGTTTTTATAGCATTATATATTTTTTTGGCCAAAATAAATCAAATATTTCTCCAGTAGCAACATAGAGTTTAGTTTTCTGCAGATGCTAATATCAACAGATCTTGAATATCTGTTAAGAGTGTCCTGGAACTTTGTCAACTCTTTAAATAAAGAGAAAATGTTTTGACAAAATTCCAGGATACCCTTGACAGATATTAAAGATCTGTTGATATCAGCATGTGCAGAAAACTAAACTCTACGTTGCTACTGGAGAAATATTTGACTAATTTTTGCCAACAAATTTATATTCTATAAAAACTGTAAAAAGACTTGCGTTCCCTTCGGCTGCAGCTTAAAGAGCCCTTTCAAATCATACAAATTATATCAGTACACGACTTACCTAATTTAGCTTGGGTTAATGCTCTAATATTACACTACTCGCACCTAGATAGTGGCTGTAGATAGATATCACCCACACGAAGGCTAAAAATCAAACTCATCTGGTTTTACAGTTACAGGTTGGATGTATTAAGGTGAATTTTCCTAGATTGTTTCCTCTTCTCAATGCAGTTCCATTGGAGTTGCAATGATACACTTGATATATTGGCGAGACTAAGGACGGAGCGAACGCCAGTCCAACAATAAATAAATGTATACTCTATAATGTGTGATCCGTGTCGTTGCTAAGATATCTGTGTTCATCTTATTGTGTATGATCAGCGCTTTTGTTAAAAATGTGTGTTTTGTGTATTCTATAATCGATCTAATAAGTAAGATAATAATTAAGTTAATTTTGCAAGTCTAAACCGTCTTTGCAAACAAATTCTAATTTCTTCATCCCTAGTACATCAGTGAAATAATGCGACGCACAAATATTAATTAATTGGAAAGAAGGACGAATCCGTATACAAATAGTAAATGTGTTTGTCAGCAGCTACCGGAATCGAACCAGGGCTTCCTGAACTCATATTAGAACACTCACTTGGTCACAGAGACAGTGGTATTACAGAACATCAGAGCCATCAAACGATTATTTTGAAAATCGAGAGTAATAACAATGAGACAGCGTCATAGGTTCTTTGTCTGGTTCCCCCCCCCCCCCCCCCTGGTTTTCCAGAGCAGCTAGTGGAAGATCTAGAACCTGTTTAGAGTGACAAGTTGTGGGTCAGCTCAGCTCTTGTATTACATAAACCGTCCCACGGTCAATGGCCAGCGTCAATCAACGCCCTAAGGGTACAGATCCAATTACTTTTAAAATCATACCAGTTGTCTACCACGCGACTCAAGAAGCCGACGTGCGAACGTGCCAATTTCAATATTGTTTCTTATTCAAAATAAAATAAAAAAAAAGTTGGTAACCTAGACGTATTTGGAATAATGTTAACCAGAAGAGTCAATGACTATACAAAATCTAACGTGATAGTGTTTATAAAATAGATTTTATCTCAATGTTTTGAAACAATGACTGGGTATTATTTTATAACGTAATTTCATATTACATAGTCCATTTCTAAGTGTGGGTGGGGCTAATGCCTCAGATCTGGTAATTTGGCCTTATATTACCTCTGTTCTCCTGGCGTTATGGAGGAAATCATTTCTAAGTTGGGGACACCATTAAGGCGAGTAACATTATCCCCAGATGTTAGGATGATGATACGTCAGAATAATGATGGTGGAAAGGAGAGGGGACCTTCAGTTTAACGTGGGCTCCGAACCACGGTGGAGGCCTGGCGTTTCTCACATTCACAAGTTGTGATTATTATTATTACTATTATCACCACGTCTTACTACCCGTTCGGGTTATACGCACTTACGCTAATGTGTAATGGTAGGGTGATTGTTAGATGAAATGAAGGATATTCACAAGATGTCTTGTCAGAGGTGAAGGAAGGGTTTGGCAATCAGATAAATCTATGCCGGGACCAAGGATTTAACCCCGGACCCCCAGCACAGAAGTACGACACCTTAACCCTAAACCGCCAGGTCACCAATAACTTATTATTTTATAGGTTGGTTAATAGGTTATTATCTACAATTAAAGAAATCATTCTTCTATCGCTAATAGATGAAATGTTATGGCTGATTAATTTCATCAAGAGCGGTATGACATGGCGGCCATGTTGATGGCGTTATATATCGTGCCTCACATAACTTTTTTTTTGTTAAGACCGCTATCTTTTGGTTACTTATATCATGGTGAATAAAAAAAAATGTTTCACCTTTTTGAGATTTTTAGGGTAAATAAAAGTGGCCTAGCTCTCGCACTAAAGGGGATCTTTCGTTTTTTATTACTCGACAGTGCTGATGGAGTCATATTATGTTTACTCAGTGTTATACGCCAGGCGAATCTTTTAAATTACATCTGAGAGTGACTCATTTGGATATTATCTCACATTGAGTTTAGTTTTGACATTTATAGTATGTTTTAATATAATTGTCTAGTCTTATATCATGGTGTATACATGTTTTATTTATAGCAGGCGTCTCACTTCAAACCAACCTAATAGTCCATACGAACTCCACTCTAATGAAGTGTCTCAAATGGACTTTTACTATTTGTATACCAAGATGTTTTTTTTTAGTGCGTTCATCAGTTTATTTCGGCCGGTGAATTATTAATATTACTCTCCCCTAAGAGGATTTTACTATGTTTTAAATGTCGTTTAAGGCCCCATTGACCTCATTGTGTCGACGGATCTATAAAATCCAATATTAATAAAAATATATTCTGCAGTTTCAAAATTTCTGATTCCAATTCTTCAACATTTGTTTCGAAACATTCTTTTAATAAATTTTGCAATGATACTGATATCTGCGACTAGCTGAATACCTCTGATTCGCACGGGATATTTTTTTGAAAGCATTATTAGAACAAACTTAACTGATTATTAACCTCTAAACGCCTTAAAAAAAAGTGAATACAAGAATATTGTTGATTAGGGTAGTTACCCCGATTTCACCCCATTAATCACAAAACATCGGAATGAAACAGCTTTAGCTTTCCTAATTAGCTTATAAAGAACACCCGTGCCAAATTTCAGGCCTCTAGCTTCGCGGGAAATGTGAGAATTAGCGATGAATGAGTGAATGAGTCAGTCAGGGCTTTCGCTTTATATATATATATATATATATACACACACACACACACACACACACACACACACACTCTCGCTTTGCTGCAAACTCCTAGTGCATTTTATTTGCAAGTGGATGTAAACTAATGTAATTTCAGAGCCGTTTTTTGATGGGTCTTACCGTTTAGCCTCAAGGGACCTCCAAAGAAAGGACTTTAAAGTTGTTCCGCCATTTTGAATTTTTTGGGGGGTTAACTTTTTGGAATTTTCCCGTCGGTTACAGGCTAAAAAGTTATGTGTTTGCCAAACTTCAAGTTTCTAGCTCATCTGGAAGTGGGTAAGCATTAATGTAAGTGAGTGAGTCAGCCACGTGGCTTTATAGTAGTATAATAATAGATATATTAAATGGATTTTCGAAAGAAAAAAAATCATTAGCTTATAAAATTAAGAGTATGTTTTTTTGTCTGTCGTGAGTATTGTGCTATATCTACCCCCCGCAAAGGACTGACATTTTAAAATCAGTAATCCTGTGCACAAACATATACACTTCGAAGCTGAGTTTTTTTTATTAGATTTCTTAATTCATTATAAACTGGCAGAATTTTAAATTTTTCATTAGATTTTTTAATTTGAACCCACCTTAACCAAAATAAGAAACAAACGTGAGGTCCAAATAACAAAAATCAAAAAGGGGATAAAAAAGGGGCAGCAGGAGTGAGTGATTGCAATTCTGTGCTTTGAATACCCGAGTTTGGAGATTCTAAATTCAGATCTCGCAACTGGTGTGAGTTGTGTGGACGGTTGACCGTTGATTATTTCTTGTGGCCCAATGCTACAAATTTATTAAAAACTTGGTTGAAGATTAAAAAAAAGAAGACTTTTTTTGTCTGAAGCATAGAAAAGTATTGTCCAGAGTATCAATCAATTCATTGCGTGATCACCCCGGGCCAAGATGGGTAGTTACTGTTAACTTCCAATTTTAGTTTGTGCTGTGTAGGCCTTCAAAATTCGTTTTATACCTACGCTAGTCGGTAGTATATAGTTCTGTTGAATTATCAGCAAAGGAACAAAAAATCTAATTTTACAATTTATTAATAAAACACTAGCTAATGCAGTGTATCTGCTTTATATTTCAGTTGCGACCATTGATGAAATTAATGTTAAGGACGAATTTTATTTATAAAGTCTACCTTAATATTAACTGCATTATGCTTACACCAAAATTTGAATCATATTAAAAATACTACTATAAACATCAGAAAATCATATGCCTATGGAATTTAGTTTTTTCACCATTTATGATAATCATAAAACCCTAAATATATCGTAGGTCTATGACCGCTTCGCTTAACCTTAAAGATAGCAAGCTTACCTTATTTGGTTCTAACATGGCGTAGCTTATACTATAGGGCCATAGTGTAATCAGTCAGGGTAAGGCCTTGAAGAGGGAAAATGAGGTTACATCCAAAAAAACTTATTTTATTTTAATTATATGACGGTTCTCTCCGAAGATTTAAAAATTGGGTTTAGAGAAATTTAAAAGAAAAATAAGTGCAAATATATTTATTGTTTAAATAAATAAATAACAAGTATGTACAATACAGTTGATCGAAGATATAAGTTTTTCTTTTTAGTGAAGAAAGTTCCAAATATGAAGACTGAAAACTAAAGCTCAGATAGAAAAGGAAAGACACAATAATAGACTATGATGCAACTTAATAGGCGTAGTTGATGCCATAGGCGTTGCTGTAGGTCATGTGGGAGACGACGGGGGCAGCAGAGTAAGCGACACCCAAAAGACCACCATGGGCAGCCACGGCGGGAGCGGCGTAAGCACGAGCGGCGTAGGCGGGGGCAGCATAGCCTCCATGGTAAGCGGGAGCGGCGTATGAAGCGTAGGCGGGGACGGCGCCGTAGGCGAGAGCGTCGTTGCTCACTCGCACGTCAGACTTGGAGACGCTGGAGTAAGGAGTGTCGATGGTCTTGGAGTAGGTGGACACCTGTCCCAAGTTACCGGGAGTCCTCAGGATGTTGGAGTGCTGGGAGGTGATGGCGGCGGGTGCGTACGCGGCAGAGGCGTAGGCGGGGGCGGCGTAAGACAGAGCGGGGGCACCGTATGAGACGGCGGGTCCACCCAGGTAGCCGGCGTTAGCCACGGCCAGCACGACGGCGAGAACGACGAACTGTTAATCAAACAAAAAAGAGCACGTTTGAAATATACTTGTTTGAGATCTTTCAGATAGCCTACATTTGTTTTTATTATAGCTCAATTTGGTAAATGTTGTCATTAATATTATTTTGATGAATATATGTTGGTTATAAAATAGATTTTTTCAACCAGAGTAGAAAACATTACTGATAAAATGTTATATTGTGATTAATTTCATAGATGTATGTACTAACATCATTTAGAAAGTGGTTTATTGCACAATTTTTTTGTAATATTAAATTCCAAGCTAATAAATAAAATTACTATCACTACATTCTATTCAATGACTTCATATGTCTTCCTATAACTGATTATCAATTTTCAACCACTCAAAATGATAGTCATTTAAAATATAGAATAGATTAGGTGTATATATTTTTATTGGAGAAAACCATTCCTTCATCTCCGACAAGAAATATTAATCGTGTGGAATTCCAGGCCTCCACCGTGGTTCGTATCCCACGTTAAACTGTAGGTCCTCCATTTCATCTCACAATCACCCTAACATTACACATGAGCGTAAGTGCGTATAACCCGAACGGGTAGTAAGATGCGGCGCTAATAATAATAATAATAGTAGTTTTATTGGAGAAACCTCATAAATGCCTAAGCTAGAATTTCGAAGCGAAATCAAAACTGTTTTTTTCTAAGCCAAGTTCAAGTTTAAAGGCTTCACACAACCCTAGTGCATTGTCTTCAAATAATATCCCATAAAATATAATGTTATACGAAGTATTGAACCTTCATTGTTTTATAGCACTAAATTTTAAAACACGCTGTCGTCACGTTATTATTCATTGCTAAGTTCCTTTAGACTTAACCTTAGTGTGTGTTTATTATGAATTCGCATTTTATATTTGTAAACGATATTACGATACATGTAACATCAACACATATATTAATCGGTTAAAAATGCAGTAACAAAAATTACATCATTTTTTATAGGCATGTATGTTATGTAGCGATTGCCAATGTACACATTTCCCCCCTCCGCCTTCTCTATCGGGTTATTCTAATAATTTGTCATATTACAATAAGTTGGCGAATGGGAACATGCCTCGCGGCAACCATACCGACAATTGGTGCGAGGTCAAAACCTCGATACCCTCCCACTCTCGAAACCTCGAGACAACTTGTTCCGAACAGAGGGGCAGAGGTGACCCCAATCAATCGAAAAGAGCAGGGCAGGGCAGGGCCGGTCATTGCTGGACCAGTTTCAGTGGCGTGTTGCAATGATTGCACACGGCACACGCGCTCAGTGGGGAACACCTTTAATTGGCCGTCGAGTGATTGTTTGACGAGAAAAGAATGGTGGGGCAAACCGTCAGTGCGGCGGACCGGAGTTATAGATAAGATTTTCTTGAGACATTCGCCTTAGTCTTTTATTACTATTGTCCTAGTCCCCAAAGAGATTGGAAAACCAGATTGGGCGTAAAAATATCCAACGGGCAGTTAGTTGGGATTAAATCGTGCCCCTATTGCGCCAGAAAAAAATACGCTGCTCGCTTGACGATTTCGTGTGCATGATTACATTTGTGGATCATCTCAAACTTATTGAAATTGTGGCCTATTTGTGTGTGTGTGTTTTATATAGTCTGTCCTTTCTTACCAACTAATAATTTTACGTTTACCTTACTACTCGAAGCTCATGGTTTCATACCACAATTTGAGTAGTGTAGCCCCACGATCTTGAAACAATTATATTAGCTTGTTAATTAGGTATGTCTTTATCGTTTATTAGAATCATCTGGGCTAAACAAAGTTTACTTTGTGAGTTTTTCTTTTCGAATTTTCCTTAACTACTGAGTGTTTATAATAGGCACACATCTAACGTTACGATTCAGCGTAGTTGGGTTCACCCTATTCTTGCCGATGTGGGTCAACAAAATGATCTTAAACACTTACATGTATCTTGTAAATGACATAAAAACTTAAATTTTCTTAAAGAATAGACTGAAATCATATCTCTCGAATTTTGGTTCGATTGAGTTTCACCATCATGTAAAAAAACTATGTAAAAGAAACCTAACGAAGGTTAGCCCTGTGCCATGCTGTAGTCCGTCAAAGAAAGATTGCAACCTTTCAGGGTGAAACAAAGTACGTATAAAAAGATTCTACAGGTCGCAAATCGCAAATAAGCCCTATATTTTTTGTATTAACTTAGTCTGTTACCAGAATATAACATTGATGATATTAATTAATGATATCCCGGTCATGCAAATTGTTAATAATGATATTTAAAGTAATTTTATTTCTTAATTTTTATCATAAGACAAACATATTATTTTGACATTTTATTACGATTTGTTTACACACAAAAAAAAAATTCTCGTCCTGTTAGACATATATTTTTTCTTAACCCTTTTGTTCCTTCCCCACCACTCCCCTTCATAATTTTTTATTATTATTATTAAGTTTTGTAGTTCGAATTGAATCGAAAAATACTAGTACTTGTTAAGTCAGAAATTCTACATAAAAATAGTTAAGCAACCAAATACTTTTGTATAATTATAGCTATTTTATACAAACCGCAGGTATGTATAGGAACAAAAGATGATGATAATAACAAGATTAACTTTAAACAAAAAATAAAATAAAGCCAGTGTCTTTTCTTACACTTACCCCTAAAGATGCTCCTTTGGTTTTGTAAAATATTTTTAATGTTTTTAGATAAAGGCTAGCGACCCAGGTGAAAATACGTTTAGTCATGCAAAATAATATATTTGTAACATTAAAATAATTATTGTACTCCTTGGTCTTGACTTTCAAACTAGATAACAGTATTAACTGATATTATTTAGATTAAAGTGTTCAACACGTCTCTCTCTCTCTCTCTCTCTCTCTCTCTATATATATATATATATATATATAATGAGAGAGAGAGAGAATCCTGCGTTTGGTTCCCGAAAATATTTTACTAACGTCATTTTAAGACTAAAATTTAGAGCGTATCACATATGTATAGGTCTAAGGTTTAATTTAAGGTAAAATTTACAACTGTAACTAATGATAATAAGCTTTAAAGTTCCTACTTTCAAAGCTAAAGGTCCTAGGTTTGATTCCTGGCGAGAGTAAAAAAATACACACAAGGAAGCTTGTTCACGTTCAGTAAGTTGTAAATGAACAGTATTGGACCACATTGCTGTGTTTTGTCGTAGAACTGAGTTATGAACAAGCCACTAATATCGTATATAGAAAATAAAAAATTATGTCAATTTGGGGAATACACATTTGTATGACTGTAGTAGCTCTTAAAACATAAAGTTATGATAGTTAAATTTTAAATGCAAATATTCATACCCCCAAATTCATGTACAAAGGCGTCAAACTCATGTTGTTTCGTTTGAAAGTGTCGAGGTGGTCAATGTTCGAATCCCATCCACATGAAATCATATTTTCTTAGCCTCTATGCAAATGTGAGTAAACTTCATTTACATTCCACTTTCGTCATCCCTACCCCATCAGTGTAAATAAGCAGATAGCACGGGTGGGGGAAAAAAGCGGGGAGGGGCAAGCCCATTGTCCAAATTACTAGTAAATACATACATATCCTCAAATGTTTTAAATATGTGACCAAATTTGTCATTTCTTAACGAATTTTCCCAAGCGTTCTGATTAGATTAGGCCTACTCAAAAGTTACCGAAGAATATATATTAACATTATTTTATACGTATTTCTCAAAATTGACAGAGATTATCAAGTGAAACCTGACGGCTAATTTATTAAGGTTTGTTTTGAAATGTTTACAAATACCTAGAGAAAAAAAAAGTCTAATAATTTTTGGATAAAGTATTCGATTATCAGAGCCATCACTCACCTTGTACATGTTGAGTAGTTAGTACTGTCTGTTCGTGGACTTGGAGTGAATGATAAGTGTCAGCTGTCCAGTCGGTGTATTTATACCGGTGTCCCCATGCCCGGGGTGCACTCATATTCGTGCACACGCCCTCGAACAGCGCGGTAAAACCCCCCCAAGCGCCGACCGCACTTGCGCAACAAAGTGTCCGACACAATGGAGCGAACAACGACGGCACAGTAGTTTGGGTATTTGTCTTACATGTGATTAACACGGCCGAGATATCTAGCGACAACATCTGCTGAGAGAAACTCATTGAAACACGCATTTCAGGACATACATTGAGCTAGTGAGAAAGAAAAATTGTGACATTATGGAAACCGGATTTTTTTAATTTGGTTTTGTGCGCACTACGTTTTATTTACCCATCCGGGTTATCCCCTTATTTCACAAATGAGCTAAGTATATAGTTATAATTTTAAGGGAATGTAGCTGCATTTGCGTGCGTAGAGATAGAGGCTGGAAAACCATCTATGTAAGAATAATTATCATCACACGCGGCCAGGATTTGAACCTCGACACCGGCAAAACAAACCAGACAAGATTGATGTCTTAATCCACGTGGTCATCAATGAGGGTTTTAATAAATTATATCGTCCTTGGTGGTCTTGGGGTAAAATGCTCATCTCATCACTCGATGTTCGTGGGTTCAAACCCAGCCAAGGTCGACACTTTTTTTCTTGAACGATGCACAACTTCCTTCGGAGGGGAAATAAAGCCTTTGGTCGGTCTCATGTCGACCGTGGCATGTAAAATAACCTTGTGAGATATGTGAAGATACCTTACCCAGCAAAATTGGTAGGCCATTTCTCACTTGCTCATAGAAATTCTACTATGCTGATATAATCAGTATATTCATAGAGTGCACGTTAAATAACTTCAATAAATTAGTCGTTAATATCACATATCATCGCATTGCATTAAAGAATCAACTTTGTTCAATAAATGGTATTATATTAAAACAATAATCAAATATTGGTCGCGATAAGGATGAACCCTGTCCATTAATAAATATATGTCAATTTGTAACATATCAGGGGCAGCAATTATTAAGTGACAAAACAAACAAGAACGGAACAGTTCCTTTCTCGCTGCAATTATCAAGTAGCAAAACGAAGAGTTCCTTTCTCGCTGCAATTATCAAGTAGCAAAACGAAGAGTTCCTTTCTCGCTGCAATTACCAAGTAGCAAAACGAAGAGTTCCTTTCTCGCTGCAATTATCAAGTAGCAAAACGAAGAATTCCTTTCTCGCTGCAATTATCAAGTAACAAAACGAAGAGTTCCTTTCTCGCTGCAATTATCAAGTAACAAAACACAAAGAGTTCCTTTCTCGCTGCAATTATCAAGTAACAAAACACAAAGAGTTCCTTTCTCTCTGCAATTATCAAGTAACAAAATAAAGAGTTCATTTCTCGCTGCAAATTATCAAATGACAAAATAAACAAGAACGGGACAGTTCCTTCCTTGTTCGCTGCAATTATTAAAAGACAAAACAAACTAGAACGGGAAAGTTCCTTGCTCGCTAAAACAAATATTCGAGATCCAACCTCTTCTATGTGACGTATTTCATTGTGGATAATCACATTAATTTAAGGAGTTTAACTTGAACTTTCTAAAAACATGAATTTATAAGCGCACAGCAGACAAAACAACTGATTCCAATTTTTTTTCGGATTAGGGACCCGAGATAAGATGCACCAGATGGATATTGTCAATTTCTTCAAATACAGCATTTTCTTGTTGCTGCCACCTGTGATAAAACTAGATTGCTCAATACTGTAAGTCAACCTCTCAAACCACTAAGCCGTCGTGACCGATCAATCGGGCGCACAAGAAGCGTAATAAAGTATACCTGTCAGCAGTGTTCAATTAGGGCGCACTCAAATTGCGGAGTAAAGTTTACCCATCAGTCAGTGCACATTAATTTCGGAATAACCTATAATCCCATTCAACTACAAACCCCTAACCTAAACTAACCTAACCTGGGCGCACCAAATCGCGAAATAAAGTATACCTGTCAGCAGGCATTCAATTAGGGCGCACTCGAATTGCGGAATAACCTATAATCCCATTCAACTACAAAACCCTAATCTAAACTAACCTAACCTGGACGCACCAAATTGCGGAATAAAGTATACCTGTCAGCAGGCATTCAATTAGGGCGCACTCGAATTGCGGAATAACCTATAATCTCATTCAACTACAAACCCCTAACCTAACCTAAACTAACCTAACCTGGACGCACCAAATTGCGGAATAAAGTATACCTGTCAGCAGGCATTCAATTAGGGCGCACTCAAATTGTGGGATAAAGTTTACCTGTCTGCCGGTGCACATGAATTTCGGAACAACTTGTAGTCCCATTCAACTCCTAACCTCTAGCCTAAGCTAAGCACCATTTTGCACTTTGAACAAACTCATTATGGGTTGTTCCGCAATTCGTGTGCACCGGGTCAATCAACTAGTTCTCACGTACGCTCGTGTTTAAAAAAAACTATTTTGTGGTTCTTGAAAAGTATAGATATTTAGATAGTAAATGTTCTTGGAGACAACTTAATCTACCTCTGCGCCTACTAGCAATAGCTAATGAGATCCCTAATGCGCTTGTTTCTGACACACGAGTTCCTATCACTTTAAAGAGGCATATGTGATAAGTTTGGTATTTTAAAATACCTTTCAGCGAGTTTAATGTATGTGAGTTGTGCCAGAAAAAAGGTTTTCACCGAGTTAAAACTAGCTAAAATTAAAAAGCCGGTATAAAACGAGGTTTATTGAGACCTCTTTTTTTAAAAGAATATACAGAAGTAAAGACTAACAGAGGGGAAAAAACCCAGCATCCGCATGGGTAGAGAATGTAAAAACACAGTCAAACTCTCATAGTAGCTAGCCCTGAAGAACCCGGCTATGATCAGAAATAAGTCAAATCTCTAACTACAGATCTAGAGTTAAAAGAGCAAGGACCCGTATTACTGGCCGATCAGTCCAGGTGTCACACTCGTGTTAAGACTGGCCTGCTAATGAAAGGGAGATCGGAGTTAGAATCCCGGTAAGATTTAATGAAGGTCGATTTTCCTAAATTGTTTCTCACTCCCCTTCCACGCAAATTAGGTGAAAATACCTCTAAAATGCTTCCTTCCTTATTCCTACCCAATTAGAGTAATTATCATATATGTGTATAGCCTGAACAAGAAGTAAAACACGGTAATAAATATACAAATATATATAAATAAATATAAAGAGCAATGCTAGGTAAACACATTGTGTAGAAAAAGCAATTCTCCTATGCGCCTTGTCGGGAATTAAATCCTGACCTAAGTCAGAGTAAAACAAGCAAATACAAAGCTAACATAAATAAGAAATTCTCCATCTTTGGTAAAAGCTACAATGCACGTTTAAAAAAACTTCAAGGTTCGCTTGGAAAAGTTTCCGAGAAATTACCAGTAGAGTATTCGAAAACACGATAAATTGTTTTACGTGATCATCTGGTAAGGATTAGACACGTCCCAACTTTTCTTTCACAGGACCCACCGTGACCCGGGGCCCGAATTCCGGCGTATTTGTCGCGCTGTCCGGTTTCCGGATTTTCCAGATTAACTCGACATACTTAACCCAGTTTCCCAGCTACGATGTCAAGGATAGGTTACCTCATTGCTGTGTTAGTCACAGCACAGCGTGTGTGAAGTTAGCGGTGATCTCTTAACCTTGCGTCACTTGTTTATATGCTGGGAATTGACGTGGATAAAAAAAATAAACAGGTCAGTCGATTTTAACATCAGTTTTACATGTTAGCTACGAAGAATTATATGTTTTAAGGAGGTGATTATATTTTCGTAAAATAATTTCGAGGACAGAATTCTTAACTTAGTTTTGATTCCAGTCGTGAATCAACTAACTTCATCTAAAAAATAAAATCACTAATAAATATTTTCGTTTCAAAAACTTAACATATTTTATTAGCACCGATAGCATTAGTACCGAGATGATATTAGGTGCCTAGATTTTGCTAACACTTTTTGTTGACATTAATATACAAATTAAGACCAATATATTTCGACAAAATAACACATTTTAAGATGAAAATATTTCAAGGAAATAAATATTTGTAGCTTTAAATATGGGTAGACAAAACCTAAGCGTTCCACTTTTCATGAACACCTAAAGTGGACTCTCTTAATAAAAGCACAAAGTCATCGTACTTTTTATTTCCAACACTTAGCATTTTTAATAAAAAGCACAGAGTCATTGTACTCATTTATTATTTCCAACACTTAACATTTTTGATAAGAATCCCGGTTAGAAACGTCGATGATGGGCAAGTACAATGCTGACTTTACCATAAGAAAGAGATCCCTGCTGCAAATAAATAAAATGAGGTAGATATATTAAAATTATTTAAAACACCAGACATCCATACAGATTCCGTTCAACATCATTGAAGCACATCAATGTGTCGTTGTTACAAAAGTCAATTAAACATGTTCATAAAATTTCTCAATTCCCTCAGAAGCTATTGAATCGAATATTTTAGTCAACATGTTGTTAAAAAAACACAACCAAAGTCTCGAGATAAGAATTGTCCCGCGTATTTTAGCGAAATCCTTTTTAATAAATTATAAAACCTTTATTAGATTAAATACATTACTGTATTTATCTGAATCTAAGAAGAGTTTTTTCCCCCTCAAAATCTCAGACTAAGGAATTGGTTTAGGCCTACATCAAAAGGTAACATTTTACATCTTTATTTAAGGTGCAGCAGAATGGAGCGCAAGTATTTTTACAGTTTTTATAGCATTATATTTTGTTGGCCAAAATAAATTAAATACTTCTCCAGTAGCAACATAGAATTTAGTTTCCTGCAGTTGTTAATATCAACAGATCTTGAATATCTGGCAAGTGTGTCCTGGAATTCTGTCAAAACTTTTTAAATAAAGAGAAAACGTTTTTAAAAAATTCCACGACACGCTTGACAGATACTCAAGATCTGTTGATATTAGCATGTACAGAAAACTAAACTCTATGTTGCTACTGGAGAAATGTTTGATTTATTTTGCCCAAAAAATTTCAATTCTATAAAAACTAAAAATACTTGCGCTCCATTCTTGCGCACCTTAATATTAATACAATAGTGCAGAGCTGCCGTTTTTAGAGCTTTTATCAATTTTCACGGATTTTAATGGTTTAACACAGATCACAGGGTATTTGGTTATTTTCACCGACTTTTAGGCTATATTTTAAGTTATCGTTATAAATAACTAACTAGTTGTGGCCCGATACGATAGTCGATAACCATAGTATCGACTGGAATCGCAATAATTGATAGTACACACTAAGAATCTCGATACCACTATTTAGCATTTAACACGGTTAACTTCTCAAATGGGTTGCGGTTAGTGATGGGCATAATCGAATTTAATTTAATTTTGCTGTGCTGTTTTTATTACTTTTCCAATTACTTCACTACGATATAAAAAATTCATCCATTCATAATAATCAAAATATATTAACAAACAAATAATGAATTATCAAATTGTTAAGTATTTAAATCTTAAGACTTTGCCTGCATGGCTAGCGCTTGTCATGTAAGACGTGATAAGAAATCTCGAATCGATTCTAAACAAACAATCGAAAATACGTACAGTTTACTAGACAATTTTAGCGATGCCAAACTTGAGTTTTAATTAGTAAAACTCCACAAAATATCTAACTTTTGAACAGTATCAAGTAAATTATTATCTTTGATTAGATGCTCCTAGATCATCGGTTTTGAAATAAGAATAAAGATGCTTGTTTAATTATCACGAATTTTTTACGCTTGGCTGTCATGGCGGCTGACTTTTACGGAAATTCCATAGCAGACGTGTTTATCGGTTAGATTTTTTGTAGCATGTAAAATGTGTTTATCTTTTCTTTATAAAAGCAACAGTTTGTTATTTTTATTTTTCCTTTGATTTCTTCCTATATCTCTTTATTTTATTTTTTGTACATTATTGTGAAAGTGAAAGTGTCACATTTAATAAACTTGCATGTTAATAGACGAGTCCAATTTTTGTATTTAGGGGTAGTAGAGATTGTATGAGACTCGGATTTTCACTAACGATTATCATTTGTCATCATTAAAATTAACTTTTCATTGTTTTTATGAATTTTTTTAAAGTCAACCTTCTTATGCAAAAGCAATATTTGCGATGAAAAAAATACATTCCTTAGCAATTCTGCAACCCTAATTAGATTTTAAGTCAACATAGGTGTGTTTTATTTGTAAATAAAAACCCATTTGTTAACATTACAAAATAAGTCTACCTTAATTATTATTGTCTTCATTCTTTATAAAATAAATACCACTTACAAAATATTTATCCAGAGCCAATGAAAAACTGGGGGTCGTCTTGGATTCAGGTAAATACGGTATTTTCTAGATCATATATGTGTGAGGTTAGAAAATTGATGAATAAATTTCATGAAATAGAATCGATTCAGGATAAACAGCGTTCTGGCAGACTGTCGGTAGATGAAGATACCAGAATTGCAGTGCTTGTAAAGTTTCACGCTAGTCATAAAAGATCAGTGCGAGGCACGAGCACTGAAATGGGTGTTCCCCGCAGCGCGGTGAAATTTTTTTAAAAAGTGAAATATTCCATCCGTACAAATTGCAGCTTCTGCATCTAACGGAGAGCAATCCTGACCGAAGGGTTGAAATGTGTGAATGGTTCATTAGCCAAATTACAGTAGATCCATATTTTCTGGAAACAGTGATGTTCTCAGACGAGGCAAATTTTTACATTCCTGGGGCGGTGAAAAAACAAAATGTCAGGTACTGGTCCGAAACGAGCCCCAACTGGTTCATCGACAGTAAAATGCAAGGCTCTCCAAAAGTGATGATATGGTGTAATTGATGGGACATTAAGATTGTTGGTCCATTCTTCTTTGAATCAACGGTCACTGGAGAAAATTACTTCGGTATATTAGGCAGTGAAATGTTACAATGAATTGATACTATCGGTGACTATCCAGAGTGGTTTATGCAAGATGGAGCTCCACCTGATTATGCAGGCTTCGTACGCCATTGGTTGGATGACAGGTTTCCCGGACACTGGATTGGGAGAAGAGGGCCCTGTGGAATTGTCAGCAAGGTTACACGACCGGAACCCTGTATTTTGCCATATGAGGGATTGTGAAAGCTGAGGTGTATGAAGTGAAAATTCGGGATCTGGAACATCTCCGGGAAAGAATGACCCTTGCAGTTGCTGCTCTGGAACCACGCATGTTAGAGACAATTCAAAGAGGTCTTGTAAAACGTCTCCAGAAGTGCGCTGAGAATGGTGGCGGACATGTGGAGCACGTTCTTTAGTAGGAACATGTGTTATGTATCATTTCTACTAAGGTTTCATACTTTATAGCCACCCTGTATAGAAATAAGTTAAAATTTGTTAATATTTCATAAATAATCTAAAGTAGTTTTGTTTGTTGGTTGTTTCGTACCACATTGTTTAATGTATTTCTTTTATGAGGTATTCTTGGTTTCACTAATGAGTCAATATTCTGTAAGTAATGATTTTAGAAAATCTATATAATAAAATATATTTTTTACACTCCATCTATATAAATTTAGAAAAACTATTTGTTGTTTAACTTAAGGTAGCTTGTTGCATTCATTAAAAAAACTCCACATTTTAAAAGAAAATAATTTATTTTAAATTTAAATGTAGTACAGGAATATACCAGATTAAATTTAACACGTTAAAGAGTTTCTCTTAAACGAGAAATATATTTACGAAAAAGAAGGGAGGAAAGATATTAGATGGCAGTAGTTGACGTCGTCAGCTGTTGTAATTACCAGCCGTAGGTGGCGCCCAGACCGGCGAAGGACACGTGGGACACGACGGCGGCAGGGGAGTAAGAGAGGGCGGGGGCGGCGTAGGCACGGGCGGCTAGGGCAGGGGCGGCGTAAGCATGACCGGCTAGGGCGGGGGCGGCGTACGAAGCGTAAGCGGGAGCAGCTGCGTATGAAGCGTAGGCGGGGACGGCGCCGTAGGCGAGAGCGTCGTTGCTCACTCGCACGTCAGACTTGGAGACGCTGGAGTAAGGAGTGTCGATGGTCTTGGAGTAGGTGGACACCTGTCCCAAGTTACCGGGAGTCCTCAGGATGTTGGAGTGCTGGGAGGTGATGGCGGCGGGTGCGTACGCGGCAGAGGCGTAGGCGGGGGCGGCGTAAGAAAGAGCAGGGGCGCCATAAGCGACGGCGGCACCACCCAAGTAGCCGGCGTTAGCCACGGCCAGCACGGCGGCGAGAACAGCGAACTTTAAAAATACAAAACAAATTATGTTTAACATAAACCAATATTGATTCAATGGGTTTGTAAAAAAATTTCATAAAAACATGAGATGTAATTTCAACATTACGTAATTTAAAAAAAAGCTATTTAAAAAATGTTGACCTGAATATTAATGTCAAGTTGATAACTAGAGACTATATAATATTTATAAAATTGATTTTTTGTTTTTTTGTTCTAAAAGTTATTTACTTATCCATGGTTAATTAAATCGAAGTTATAATTTACTCTTTTCTAGTTACATAATATATAATTTTGTTTTTACACTTTGGCATTATATACCTTTCATCTACCCTTATAGGTAGAAGGTTTACCTTGCAATATTCTATTATGGTATGGATTATAACATAGTGTCATAGTATAGTCCTTTCAGGGTTAGCGAGGTGTAATTTGTGGTTTAAAAACTATATATTATAATATTATTTCAGATATTCCGGAAATATGAATCAAACTAGAAACTATACTATGGTATTTAACTTAAAACTATCGTGAACAACAATCCTGCGTGGTTGTGAACGTACTTTGTATTATTATTATTATTATTGTTTAAAGGCCAATGACACAGTGAGGTCATTAGGGCCTTGACATTTAAAAATACAGTACAATTTGTATCGAAAAAATACTCAATATGAGTAAGTAATCATTTGAAACACTCCATTGGAGTGCTCAAATGGGCTAATAGAATGTTTTTAAGTGATACACCTGCTATTAAAAAACCACAGGTATATGCACTAAATTAAAAATACAAAAGACATTTTAAAATATAATAAGTTTGTTAAAATGACAAAACAATATATTAAAGTACAATAATTTTTTTTTTAAATAATCTCAATATGAGAAAAAACGCACCTTGTACATGTTTGTGTGGAGTGGTGGTTGATTCTTCTGCGGTTGAAGTGGTGAAGTGTGGTGACTTGATGCTTGGTGGAGCAGTATTTATACTAGCTACTCTGGCTGTACGGCCAGATACTAACAAAGCAGTACCGGAATATTTCACAACACCACTTGGCAGTCCGACAAACTGCTACACCTCCTGTGAACATTATTTTTTCCTAAACTATATAAATGACCCCAGGTGACAGATCAGGCAATGTTGCTTAAAATATATGTAATACGTATATATGGCTAAGTGGGAAGGGAAGCAAATTTGCAGTCAAGAATATTCTAGGTCAAACGAATTTAGCGACAATTTACTTTTAAATAATATTATCACATAAATCTTACTTAATAAATTATTCAAATTTAATTAATACTACACACGTTGTGGGTGAAACTACAACTACTTTCTTGACCACCGGGACTTAAAATCCTATATATCCTAACAGTAAATGTAAATCACCTCGGGGGCGTAGTTAGCTAACGCACTAGTTTAGTGTTGAGCTAGACTACCGAGGACAGGGAGATCGAGGTTCGAATCTAGGTCAGATGAACTGGGGGTGGTTTTTCCTAGATTACTTTCCACTATCATTCCACGCAAATGCGGGTTCGCTTCCTCTAACTTCAACCTTCTCAATTCCTAACCTGTTAGCGTATGGTAATTATTACTTAGGCGTACAACCCAAACAGTTAGTAAGACGCGGTGCTAAATTTAATTTAATTAAAAACAGTAAATGTAAAATTCCCTTTGTTAACCATCGGGACTTCTTAGTCCCTGGGTGAATAAATTTATAATAACCTATTAATTCATCAGAAACGCGCTAGATAGCGACATTTTCAGTGTTTATGTAGTTGGTTCATGATTTTGTAGTATAGAAAACAGCTAATGAGATAAGCTTTTCAATTAAATTATATATTTGAAGGTAAGTAACATATTTTAATATTTTCTAGTTATTATTATTGGAATCGCGGCTTGCTACCCTTTCGAGTTATACGCACTTACGCTTATGTGAAATGGTAGGGTTATTGTGAGATGAAATGGAGGACCTACAGTTTAACGTGGGATCCGAACCACGATGGAGGCCTGGCATTCCCCACATTCACGAGATGTCTTGTTAGAGGTGAAGGAAGGGTTTGGTAATCAGATAAATCTGTGCCGGGACCGAGGATTGAACCCCAGACCCCCAGCACAGAAGTCTTGACACCTTACCCCTAGACAACCAGGTCACCTATTATTTTCTAGTTAATTACCTATTATTTTGTATCATCCACCACATCCATCTCTAACCGCTAGAGGCCACAATAGCCGGGAAGAGGGTGGGCGGTATCTATAAGGACTTTAATGTAACAAAAATAGGAACATTTGCAAGTTTAAGAAAATATTGAATTATTTATTCAAAGTAAGATAACAGAGGTAAATAAAATAATACATGGTCTCACAAGCAGAACTAATTAGTGTTGAAAAACATATCAAGATGGCAGAGACTGCGCTTGCGCAGTAAATTTGGGGATATATCTCACAATCTCAAAGTAATAGTAGTTCTTTAAGAAGACTACGTTTGAAACAAGAGTTATAAAATAAATTATGTATGTATATGAATTAGTCTGGAAGAGACCCAATAATAATCTAAAATCGTTAATATAATAATAAAGAGCTTAAAGAGCCCCTCTACTTGTTTAACAAAACGGCTGAATTGCCCTTGTGACTTCAGACTAAACAAACGGATTAAATCATGAAACCTTTGACACCTTATTATATTAAAAAAAGATCATAAAAAGCTTTAAATATAAAGTTATAATAAAGTATTTCCACTATTGGACTAACAAAAAATAGATTAAAACCTTTAACCCTTTTAAACCTTACTATAACGAGCTTATAGAGCACCTCTAAACGGTTAACAAAGCGCCTGAATCACCCTTGTGAATTCCGACTATGAAATTAAATTTAAAAATCAATGCTGATCAAAATAAATTGCACACAAAAGTTTAATTTCCCGACATATCCTTTCTCTTTGATCAAGCGTTATCTGTTGTCTGCTGTTTACTTTACTATCCGCTACTCTTCCCGCTTCTTTTGTTTTATTTGTTATCTCACCGCGTCATCAACTCATGGGTTGTGATCTCTATGGGGGTAAGGGGAAACAGTGTTAACTTCTCTGGCAAACACATTAGCGCTACTGTCGATGAAATACGATGTTTTCTCTAATTTTCGATATTTAAAAACTCAATTCCTGCGCATTTGCCTTTTTTTTATAAGGTGCTTTAAAATCATCAGTTATAATAATTCTTTGAAAATTTGCGATTACCTATTAACACTTTAAGTACCTATAATTACAGTTTTGTACTAAAATGCCCACCGATAGCTATTAGTTCATCTTTCAACCACTTTAGAGCTCAAATTCCTGTTCTAGCCATTTTGGTATCTGTAAACATTATCCCGTGAAATTTTGTGTTTAGATAGTAGCTGTGTAGTTTGTTTTATCTTAGGGATTTCCAAAGAAATAAAACGCATTAAGTACTGGTTCAGTTTACTTCGTTACCGCTGTGTTTATTTCCACACGTAAGTTTTATCAAAGTAAAACGTTGTTTCATTATTCTTGAATGGCTTTTTTTTTGTAACTTTTAATACCGTGTGTTGCGTAAAGGCAGGAAATCGCCTTTTGCTTTGATTTGTTTTTATTTACGTGCCAATATGCCAGGGAATTGTACTTTCAATGGCGTGTAGTTACATAACCCCAAATTTAATAAATGGCTTGTAAAAGTGCCAGACAGGAACAAAGCCAGATGTAGCATATGCTCTTCATTATGAAATTACCAAAATAGGGGTGTTTGCTTTAACAAGTCACATGAATGGGGAAAAAAATTGTAGTCTTGCATGTAGAAAAAACCCTTTAGGAATTCACTATTTTCTCGGTGCTACACAACCAGAGCAATCTTAGAGAGTTCTGCGGCTCCTGAATGAGAACCGCTACCACAAGGACAGCAGAAAGTGAGCTCCTTAACTGTACAGGAAACTCTAAAGGCAGAAATTATTTGGGCCTTGAAAGTATGCAGCAGTCATTAGTCATACAAATCATGCGAAGATATAGGACTATTATTTTTTTACATGTGTTTCGACAGTGGAATTGAAAAAAGTTTTTCAATGGTAGAAACAAAATGTGCATATATATATGTTGTTTTGGCAGTGCTACTTAATTTCAGTCTGCACTCATGGAGAAGCCTAAAAAACAAGATTCATTTGTTTTGTTATTCGATGAAAGCCTCAACAGAAAGCTTCAGGAGAATCAGTTAGATTACCATATTCAGCACTGGGAAGCAGATAAAGTGCAATCTTGTTACATCCATTCAGATTTCCTGGACCATGCTATTACAGAAGATATGAGCCCCTTATTTCCCAAGTGGTGTAAGTCTAAAATTATCAATTTTTAGTTTACACCAGAAATCTATTCTGGAAATTGGCTTCTATCTAGTGACCAAGTGGTGTAGGTCCTACATTGAAACTACGCCGCTGGGAGCAGCACAAAGTTGGTGTGATAAACTTAACGGCCATTTCATTGGGCAAACAAGTGGTAAGTCCAGTACCCGCCATATTAGTAAACACAGCCATGCCTTGACTGAGTGTTAACTTTTAGTGCGAGTTAAGTACTCTTTAGTTGAGCATGTGTATAGTTATTAATTCTACATTTTATTATTGTAATTAAATATTTAAGTGGTTTTAAATAACTTTGGACAATATGAATGACCTAAACACAATATTTCGAGCAAGGAAGCGAACAAGAAACATACAGTAAAAATATATCCAAGAAAAATGGAACAGTGGTGAGTCGTACATTAACAGAAGAGGTAACGTTGTTCGGGAGAAAGTTTTAAAAGATATCGATTGTGAATGTAAAAGGAAATGTCACACCAAGCTGAGTGCGGAAGAGAGGATAATTTTACATACACAGTTTTGGCAGATGGGTGATTTTGGAAAACAGAATGCCCATCTTTGTGCGCTTGTTCACTGTGTTGATGTAGTTAGACCACGACCGCGTGAACATACAAAGCCTGCTAGAATCAGTTCTTTCTTATCGCTGCCAATGAAACCTTTCAGGTACCTACGTAAAAAGTTTTTTCTTGACACTTTTAGTGTGAGTGATGGTCGGCTAACTCGTGCCTTAACAAAATACGGAGAAGGTAGAGCTCCAGGGCAGGACCCGAGAGGTGAGAAAGAGAATCCAAGAAAAACCCTCAAGAAGCTGTGAATATTGTGAAGGAACACATACAAAGATTCCCATGCTATGAATCGCATTACACACGAACCCATAACCCTAATAGAAAGTATTTAAATGAAAATTTGAACATTCACAAAATGTATTACTTGTATAAAGAAAGGTGTGAAGAAATACACGTGGTTCCTGTGAAAGAGTTTTTATCGTCAAGTCTTCAATACCCAGTTCAATTTGCATTTTCATGAACTAAGAAAAGACACATGTAGAAAATGTGATGAATACAAGATAAAAGTTAGTGACACAAGCATTTCCGCAGAAGATAAACATCGACTTGAGGTTGATCATGAGCTACATCTAAGGAAGGCAAAGAAAGCCAGAGAAATGATGAACAATGATAGAGAGTGTACTACAGGTAGTGATGATATTTACGTTTGTTCAATGGATCTGCACTACCTTTTCCAGTTTTGTAAGTTTCCGATGCCTACTACAAACGTAACAAGTATGCCTACAATCTAGGGGTTCACGATTTAGCAAAAGGCACTAGATACTTTTACGTGTGGCACGAAACTCAAGCTTCACGGGGCTCACAAGAAATAGCTTCTTGTTTACTTAAACACTTCAGATTGTGTTGCACTGGGAGAAAAAAATAATTACTCTGATACATGCACTGGCCAAAACAGGAATATAAAAGAAAAGCTATAAGCTCAGAGAGTTATTTAAGGAAATCCCTTATCAATAATTTATCACTAAGAGGTTCTGCCTATAATATCTAAATTTTACAATATTCTGATTTATTTTTTGCATGTTACTGCTTTTAACCACTATTTAGTTTTTGTTATTATTGTTATCTTTTATTATTATGACTATTAATTACTTTTTTTTGTAACTATTAATCATTATATAACATTATTTAGCCATTTTTGTTTATCTTATTTTCTCGTGTAAATATAAGTATTTGTAAGGTACTTGTGTACTTTCAGTGCTGGCCTGTTATAGGTCCTACGACTGTTGGCCAGCACTATAATAAAGGTAATTGAAATTGAATTATTATTATTATCATCAGTAATAAAGTTTATAGACAGTATGACGTAAAACGTTAATTATTGCAGTTATGAGTATTTTGCTATCAATGTTGTTATTATCTATAAATATTTATAATGCGTCTGACTTGAGACGGTAATTGATGCAGTCATTAGTCCTATTATATTGTTATTATATGTTAACTTTGCAGTCTGTATGACACGAGGTATTTTATCTTGGCAATCGTTAGCTGGTTTGCTATTGTTGTTATGCATGAAGACTCAGTTCTTTGAGGAATCCTCGGACTTATAATGTATTTATTATGGGTAAATATTGACACCCATCAGAATATCAAAATCATTGTTAATAGGCTTTATTGTGAAGTCCATTGATGACACGGTTAATTAGTTATTATCCAAGAAATTAGGTTATTGTTAGAACCCCTAGCTATTGCATTAATATTATTATTATTATTAATAATTATTCATATATCATATTATTCTAATTTTTTCTTTACCTGTTATTTATAAATAAAACATTGCTGAACTTATTCTAATGTTTCTTTCAAATTTTCTTCTGTTAGGTTCCTATGTCATACGATCTCTTAAATTTTGAGTAACTCAATTTTTATAGAGTGGGTTTTGGGGAAGCTTAAGACAAATATCCCCGAGTACGGTATATTTGCCTTATGATTGTCCTATCGGCTCCTCTGCGTTCATTTATTCCTTTTTAATATTTATAGTTAATTACTTATTGTGTGTCCACCTTTATTCTTGGGGGAATAAGGGTGGTTTAACAGATGCAAGACTTGAGACAACCAATGATAGTAATTATGATTCCCCAATCGACGCCCCGCTTACCACGTTATAACAGACCAGTCAACAATCAACGTCAACGTGAATATTCAAGTCTCCATCGAAAAAAAGATCTACCCACAGAAAGACGATTTTTACGATGAAAGATTACTTCAAAGAGAGGAAGAGAAATTAAAATATTTTAAACAAAATTCCCGGGGTACTAACGTGCAGTTTTTAACGAGTTTACTGCCATTCCTTGAGCACGTAGCCCAATATCGTCAATTGGTAGTTTGATCAAAATTGATACAAGTCCTAATAGAGAAAAAAATACAACTACAAATAGCCAACATTCATCTCCCAGACCCAGGCCATCGAGATCGAAAGTGCTTCGGTGGCCTCTTTAAGTGTTTAGTGAAGTGTTTTCTTTCCCGATTAAGGGGGGTTCTAAACCTGACATTGTTTTTTAAACTGTTAACATTTTCATAAACTTGTGTGAAGGTTTTAAGGCCCATCGACACATTGAGGACATTAGGGACTTACGTGAAATTAAACTTAAAAACTTTCGGCTCCTTTCAGGGCCAAAAACTAGTTATCTGTTTACTTTGCGTGTTCGGCGAACGGCTAGTGAACGGAGTGCCAGCTGGTCGGGCCCATAAACGCGGGAAAGTGTAAACATCCAAACCAAATCTGCAAAATGTCTACGGGATCAGACATAGATGTGACCGAGGAGGAGGACGACGATGACAACATGTCTGAGGAGTCCGATGATGGGAGCATGGAACCACAATCCACGGGAAAAAGTACCACAGACTCTCAACATCCTGGGCACTCACAAAAAATAAAAAGGTAACCAGCGACAACAAATATTAACCTTCGAACCTGTCTCAACATTAAAACGTAAGCACCGGACCAAACCAGGAGTAGACGTCCCAGTTTCCAAATCAATAAAGGTAACAAACAAATTCGCTCCACTAGTTAGTGGGCAAGACACCATAGCCCAACAGGGCTCCGCTATGAAGTCGACAGACGCCACAAACTATGGGGATGCTCAAACAACAAAAAAGGTAAAAACTCCACCGATAATAATTCCTTACTCGGAGGAATACAATAACATAACAAAACTCCTAAAGACAAATATGAGAGACGAATACAAACTCCACTGCACGAAACAGGGAATTAAAATCATCACAAGCTCCTTAAGAGACTACACTGCACTCCAGAAACTCTTGAAAGAAATAAACCTCGAACATTTTACATATATGTTGCAGAGGGACAGACAATTCAAGGTAGTGATTAAGGGCCTCCACTCCACCATTCCATGTGAGTCTATAATCTCAGAACTCACCGGAATGGGGTTCAAGCCCATCAACGTGAGGTAACTGTTCACCAAATCTACCCCACAATTAGCAACACCGAGGCCACTCCCCATATTTGTGTGCACTCTGGAGAAAACACAGTCAGTAGCCGAGATATACCAAGTCAGGGCCATAAACCATACCGTTGTAAAGATATAAGAATACCAAAAATTCACCAGCTTAATACTCCAGTGTCACCGCTGCCAAAGTTTTGGCCACTCAAAAAACTACTGCGCACATAACACCTCGGTGTGTCAAGTGTCTCGGGGAGCACTTGACCACAGAATGCGCCAAAAAAGATAGAACTACGCCGGCACGCTGCGTTAACTGTAAGGGTGAACACGCGGCTAACTATAGAAACTGTCCCGCTCTTGTTAGAGATGGAAAAACGGGACAAACCGTTAACAAAACCTACACAGGGGGTACAAAAGCCAGCGGAGATATCTGCTCCACCAAGTCAGGTCGCACAGAGACTTAGGACAAACAACAGAACAACGACCACGTACTCTCCCGCGGCCAAGAAGATGACATACGCTGCAGCCGTTGTCAACCTACCCAAAAAACCCAACGAGACCAACGCCAATTCTAACGATATGTCTGACCTAAGTGACCTCTTCCAAATATTTAAGGACATACATCTTTCAGGCCTCCTTTCACACCCTTAAACTATATATTACCAGGTTAAAAACCGCTCCCGACAAAACTACTAAGGCCCTAACTCTTCTAGAAGCTGTCACTGATTTTTACCGCGATCATAATTAATCAAACCTCTCAACAACAAGACTTCCTTAACATTATGTTTTGGAACGCCAACGGCATAATACACCAGGCCCATGAGTTAGAACAGCTACTGCAAACGTACGGGGTGGATATTGCCCTCATCTGCGAGACACATTTTAACACCATCCAAACGTCTGAGCTTTTACGGATATGACATTCACAGGACAGACAGGCCTACCGGAAGGGGTGGGGGAACCGCCGTACTAGTGAAGAAAAACATAAACCACTACCACACAACCATACAGGGTATGGTAAACATAGAAGCAACTTCGGTGATAGTCCCCTCATCACGGAGGGAGATGTTTACAGCCGTGTATAGGAGCCCTACGGCCCCATTCACCGTCCCAGATTTAAACGCCCTGACGGTAAAGACAAATTTCTTTACCGCCGGAGACCTAAATTCCAAACACACTCTCTGGAACAGCCGCACAGCCAACCAAGCAGGCCGCACCTTAACACAACATGCTACCCAAAATAACTACCTAGTTCTGGCAACAGAGGAACCAACTTTCTACCCCTCCAACTATAGACACCGTCCTGAGGTACACGACCTCATAATCACGGACCTCAATCAACATCCCGAAGAACTACAAACTCTAAATGAACTAGACTCTGACCACCTCCCGATCTTCTGTAGGTTGCTGATAAACACTAACATCCGAATTTCCTTCCTAAGAAGAAACACCCTTAACACGGACAGTCCTAAGTACAAAGCCACCCTGGAAAGAGCTATTCCGGGCGAGTGGGAAGTAGGAACTACCGAAGAGGTGGATCACTCAATCGTTCTTCTGACTGCAACACTCCTTGAGACCCATCGAACGTCAACTAACTACGAAGCCCCGTTAATCAAACTAAAGAGAGATCACCCTGATCTCAATCTTTTAATAGCACAAAAGAGAGAAGCAAGACACGACTGGCAGACTTCTCGCTCGCCGAGGCATCGGGCAGTTTACAATAGACTGAGGGCCCTAGTTCGACGAAGGGCAAAGCAACTAAAACTGATCCAATGGAATGTGTTCGTCTCAGAGACTGTCAACGGAGGGGATCAACGTCTGGACTATCACCAAGCGACTAAAAGGCTGCTCCCAAAGATCTAGAACATCGGCCATCCACGGAAGACAGGGGATGACATACATAGCCGAGGAAAAAACCGAAGCTATAGCGGACTCCCTACAGGATCAATTTACGGCGAACGATGAGCCTCAAGATGAAGACTTTTCAACACTGATCAGAGAAGAGGTTATTATATTCTTAGACGAACCGTTTGAGGAACCACCACCCCCAGTGTCCGGTCCTGAGATTGAAAAGGCCATAAGAAAACTGAAAAAAAAAAATCCCCGGGAGCGGACAATATTTCAAATTAGATGGTCTGCCATGCCCCCGCTACAGTTATCACCCTTCTGACGGCCATTTTCTCCGCAGCATTGAGAAGGGGATATTTTCCAGCGTGTTGGAAATTGGCGGACGTAATCCCCATTCCGAAACCGGGAAAGGACTCTAAATTCCCACAAAACCGGAGGCCAATCAGTCTACTAAGCAGTCTCGGCAAGATCTACGAGAAAATCATACTTGAGAGACTGAAGTTTTTTGCTAACCAACATCGCGTACTCCCCGACACACAATTTGTTTTCCGTAGCCACCACTCCACGGTCCACCCCATCACTAGTCTTGTGGAAGAAACCACGGAAAGCTTCAACCGGAAGGAGACAACACTCGCGGTCCTCATGGACGTGGAGAAGGCGTTCGACAAGGTCTGGCATATCGGCCTCCTTCGGAAGATGATCTCCTTCAACTTCCCTAAAACCATATATACCCACAGTAAGGAACTTCCTACGAGGTCGCTGTTTTACAGTCAAAATGGAAGGCTAGAAATTGTCCCGACACAACATCCAAGCGGGAGTCCCACAGGTGTCCGCACTATCACCATCCCTGTACAGTGTGTATGTCGCCGACGTCCCGACATATCCTAAAGTTAGGGTGAGACTCTTCACCGATGACACTCTGTTCTTAAAGGCTCACAAAAACATCAAGTATGCTTTTAATCACATGCAGAGATACCTGGACCAGTTCAGTGACTGGCTAGAGAATTGGAGAATAAGAGTAAATCCACGGCCATCAATATATCCAGAAAGAGGTCCCAGCCACAAGACCAGTTCAGGGTTCTGGGCGAAGCTATCCCCTACTCGAAGGAACTCAGGTACCTCGGCGTCACTATTTATTCCCAACTAAATTGGAAATCCCACGTGGAAAACACACAAAAAAAGGCGCTGGGGATATATGTCCGGAACTGTCGCTCTTCAAGAGCCAACAGCTTAACACTCAAACGAAATTGCTACTTTACAGAGCTCTAATCCTTCCGATTCTCGTATATGCTTGCGAGGCGTGGAGCTATGCCTCGCCCACCGTGCTAAATCAGCTCCAAGTGTTCCAGAACAGAGTTCTCCGATCCATTCTTGGTGTAAACACAAGGACCAACAATGCGCTCATCCACGCAGAGACGGGCACCAA
>CABFOW010004811.1:0-50857 GCA_902141385.1 Timema californicum | reverse complement strand
ATGTCTCGGAGACTTCCCCCACTCCTGGCCCAGCCCTCGGCGCGCTCCCCTCACTGCCTCAGTACATTAACCATGTATAAGATTCTGGGTTTTAGCCTACTTGGGCTACAAACTGTGTAGCCCACACGCGAAAAGTTATTATTATAATGATTCAAATAACAACAATAACCAAATATAAATACCTACCATTAACTTCTGACGTATTACATAGAAATATATTTCTCTTGTTTTGCTATAAGCCCCTAAATCCTAGGAAAATGTTCATCCAATAAATATTGAGTTATTTGGAGAAGTTTGTATTTGCTGCCAAAGATAAAGATGATCTGTACACCTGCATTGGCTATAACAGCCAGCCATGCCATCCTTGGTTATTGGATATTAGACATCCTACCAATCAAATCTTAGTAGCTATGTGAACCTACACAAGTATGTATTACCATTGGTCGAATAATTGATCATGCACCATTAGTAGTACAACCTCGGAGTGTGGAAACGCTTTGCGAGTATATTCAGACGACTCAAGGATCGGGGAATGTATTTAGCAAGCACGAACACGAGAAGAGAGGTTAACTGGGAGGAGATATAGCGTTATATCATCACTATCTATTCGTCCAGTGTTTATTAAGTTGAATACCAGGGAGTTGGGATCTTAATTTAGCAAGCTCTCTACCCGTGCAGACAATGGTACACTTATCCACTCGCTCAAAATAGGTCACCTAGACATTGTCAGCTAAACCCTGACATACAACCTCCTTCAAAAACATGTTGATATTATCCTTACACTCACTGACGTCTAGGAGTACCAAGAGGCCTTGTATCTTCAGGTTTCCCAACTAAACTGTTGTGTACACTGTGACATCCTCCATACGCGCCACATGGCCACCACACATCTTCCTGTGCGCCTTGATTGTCATTAATTGTTTGGAGGATGAGCTTTCATTGTGTAGCGTTCTCCATTCTACTGTTGGTTTATCTATATTAGTATTTGAACCACTAAACCCCTGCTTTGATGACGATCTTATGAAACATCTTAAAGATTTAAATAACGAAATATCACATATAATTATCCTCTTTATTTAATAAAGTCTCTACAAATGTTGATCTTAAACTAATATTTGATATTTATTAGCTACATCTCTATTTGATTTCAATAAAGTAAAATCAAATAACATATTATTAAGATAAGAATATACACGTCATGATAGGCCAATGTTGTCCTATAACTTAGTTTGTATTCAATAAGCTACTCTTACTGATTGATCATTAATGTTACTGACGTATACTCACAGGCACGGGTCCTGGGATTTAAATGTACTACAGTCATGTATAGTTTGATGATACAGGAAATAATTAGTGATAAAACGTTATTGGTAGTATTATGAGGGGAGTGTGGGATACCATTATTGGTAGTATTATGAGATACAATACGAAAATTAAACGTGAAATATGAATGGATTTTTGAATTAGTAAGTGTATGACATCGCATAAGAAATGCTCTATTAAAGCTAGAGGATTATCACAAAGTGTACTTGTGAACCACCAGTATGATTGATGATTGATAATTGATACCCAGGACGTATCATTAATGACAAGAATCTGATGTCAACACAAGCCTCACTTTGGCAAGATATTACTGGCCCAAACTGATCAGTAAGGCATTACGCCAACATAGTGGGAAAATATTGATTAAAATGTATAAAATAATAATTTAAACTACTAACATGTATTCAGATTTTTTATGAAGGATCCCATTTTTTTAATGGAAATTCTTTAGTAAATAATAAACACTGTATAATATGCAATTATATGTTGTTCTTGTTTGCATATTGTAAAACTGTTAATAGTCTATTAGTAATGTATTTTTTTTAAATCATTGAACTCTTTCTTTTGTACTAAATAAATGATGTATGATTGTATAGAACAATGCCACTCGTAAGGTAAATGATAAATTAAAATTAATGATTATGTTTTACCAACAAACATTTGGATGAAACGATTAAATGTGTCCAACTTTGAATAAGAGCTCTTTTTGTTGATATTGAATGAAGTTATGTTTAAAATTAACCAAAATACTTTATTCTTACGTCTTTTAATATGATTCCAAAAATAGTTGACTGGAAAATCTTTTAATTTCAATTTCAGATAAATGATAGGCTGTCATTGTCTAGAAATATTTATCTTTTCTTTATGACTCATTTTTTTATAATTATTGTTACTTTAGATAAAAATCAAGAGCGCACTGGCGCTACCATTCTGATTTACGGATGTGTATGAGTTTGTATGATAACTAGCGGGGCCGTAACTTGAGGTATAGAACCCTCCCCTCTCATTACGGCCCTGTAATTATATGAGTATTCAGAATACTTTGGCTAACGTTCACCATCGGCTAGATCACCAAATGTTTGTTACCAGCTTCAAGATCAGAAACTATTTTATTTTAAATGGATGTATAGTTGACTTCTTAAAACAAGTGCATGTTTTGGACACTTTCGACAATATGGTTAAGTGATATTGTTAAAAGTGTTTCAAGTGATGCTTTCTACAAACAAACAAGTACATGTTTCATTGGTTGAAGAAGTGTGTGCTGACGACAATGATGATGGTGGAGCATAGAAGGAACGGGTTGGCCAGAAGCCTGCAGATACCGGCCGCACAGCCCAGATCTTGGTGGCTTATGGTGTACTGAACATTGCCCACGAAACGGCAAATGGACCGACCTGGAATAATAAACAAAATATCATTATGTTGGTTTCACATTCATTTCAACTAATATATTATTTACAATTTAATTAACATTCAAAACACCTGTGTAGGTGGCTACATAATCTAAGGCGTCACTCTCGCAAGAGATTAGACTGCCAATGACAGGGATATCGGGATTAGAATCCCTGTCGGGTGTATTGAGGTTTTTTTCCTAAATGGCTTCCCGTTCTTTCACCATACAAATGCATGTTCAATTCCTCTAAATTGAACCTTCCTCATCCCTAAATCTTTAGTGTGATTAGTATAGATGCGTACAAGCTGAAACTATGATAGCAAGACAGGCCACGTACTAGCACAGAGGAAGACGGTTGGCTCGGAGGTAGATTCCACCGACAGGTACAGAGGAGGACACTGAGATATATAGGTGTATCCCTCGCAGGCCGAGGAGAGGGAGATCTCGTAAGAATCGCTGTTGATCACCTTGCAGGTCACGTCACTGGTGGTCACATTGTGTGGGGACTCTGAACGACGTGATGAACACACTCTTAGAGAACCTGATCCGCTCCCTTGCACCTGGAACCACAACTCACATCCTATACATATCGCCATTAACTTCCCACAAATATCTACCTCAATTTAAAATATTACATCTTCGGGAAATTAGCGATTAAATTTTATTAGCACATATTTAGCGTGGCTAAGTTTTGTTTTTATTTTAGTAATTATTCTAGTTTAATATAAATGCTGTCCAGGGTTCCATCTTCCCTCAATCTGACGGAAAACAAATATTATACAAACATTACAATTTAGGCTGTAAGTGACAATCGGCGAGAGAGCACGTCTAATGGCATATTTGGGTGGAGAGAGGGAAAACACATCCACACATGGATTTTAATGAATTACTGACATGGAGGGGATCCTCCGATAGCTCAGTTGGACGTAAAACCAGACACCCGGGGTTCAAATCCCTGGTCGGGTGTCATTTTTATATATTTACACAATTTGGATGTCCACTGAACTAGAGCATTGTTTGCAGAGAGAAAACTATTGAGATCATAGAATGATAGTTCAATATTTATTATAAGTCACCATAAACCTAATCACTTTCACATTAAAAATATTTATGGTACTCATTTTGATACTTTTATAAGAACTTGGTGTGATCCATAGGATTCTTTTAAATCGCTGATTGGGAGCTCATTGTCTACTAACAAATACCTGTTGTCTACTAACAAATACCTGTTGTCTACTAACAAACTACCTGTTGTCTACTAACAAACTACCTGTTGTCTACTAACAAACTACCTGTTGTCTACTAACAAACTACCTGTTGTTTATTTAGTTTTATTCTACATTGATTCTATTTTTAATACTACTTACTTTTTCTAGTTATTTTCAGATAATAAAACTATTACAATTGAATAAAAAATATTAAAATATTCAATTGTTAGGCAAACAAAAGAATGAAATAATTGTACTATAAAAAGTACAAAAGCATACAACTGAAAATAGAATAATAGATTGATATAATATTTATTTTATAAAAATAAAATTATATTATTTAAAGAGATGATGGTGCAATCAACATCACACAGGCCTCACAAGTTCACTACACAGGTCCTTGATAATATTGTTTATATGTCATAAAAACGGAACACCATAAAGTAAGAGGTAAGATTTTATTCAGGAAAGTCTGCATTTCAATAGAATTAAGTTAAAGATAACATTCAGTCTCCCGAAGTTTTGTTAAACTATTCCCACTATCCGATGATGATTCCAAAATGAGGTCTAAGATTGTCTACCACACTTCTTTAGGGCTTCATAGAGTGGGTGCTATGAGAACAATATTGTGAGTAATACTTTGGAAATATTCAACTTGATCGCCTGAATAAACATCGCGTACAGATAGTACACGTTAACATCAATTAATAGGGAGAGTACTCTACTAATCTATCATACAGCAATGAGGGAGATAACTCTTCTATCATACAGCAATGAGGGAGATAACTCTTCTATCATACAGCAATGAGGGAGTTATATATGTTTACTTTACCTTGATTTTACCAGAAGTAGAAGAAAAAAAGTAATTGGCATGCAGTCGATAAATGTTGACAGTGGAGGGATCAATAGCGTCAGAGAATTGAGCGCTAGTGTAGGATCTGTGTTGCCAGTCGGATCCACAGTTTGAGTTGATAATACGCCGTTGAACTGGAAACAAGCATATTTTAAAAACAGCCATTTAAACAACCAACAATTAATCAAAAACGCTACATTGATTACAACTATAGCTATTGATGGCACAAGGGAATCCCTATTAAGTCACTGACATGAAGCTGAGATAAACGTATAAAATATTATTATTTAGCACTACTTCTTACTGCACGTTCGGGTTATACGCCGACGTATAAAATAAAAAGTTGCTGTAAAAGTGTGCTCAACAGCTGAGTTTTCAAAAATGCTAGGTTATAAAATATTAATTTCCTAATTGTAAAGTCAGAAATTAATAAAATAATCATATTAGTCTAGTATTGAAGTAAATATTTTCATATCATCATTTCGAAGATTATCATTCTGTATACAGATATCAAATATTCATAACCTGACAACGTTTGGAATGTTCTAACGAGCTTTAAATTATTTATATCATTTTTTTCTTTTGTCTGGAAATCATTTTGTTCTCCATTTTAGCAAAATTTCCTTCTAAAATAAATGTTGTTGATCTTTCCTGTATTGATATTACCAAACAAACAACATATTATTTATTATTTAACCCTAAATAAACTTCAATTAGTACGTCCAAGTTGTAAGAACGAAAATGTTAATAAAAGTGCTCAACAAGATTTGTTTTACATCGAGATCTTATTAATAAAATGAGTACAACTTGTTTTACATCCAAATAATAAAATGTAAATGTAAAATATCAAGCTCGATTGATCACTGTAACGTAAGATTGACAGAGAGAGAATGTCTACCAAGTGCGGGAGGAATATTTCTTGAGTCATGACATGACAGGCAACCTCTCTCTTGATTAATTATCAATAATAAAGGACTATGTCTCGATCCATTCAACATCAACAATCTCGAAAGATATACTCACCTCTAGAAAGAGCCTGAGATATAGAAGATGACGTGGTTTCAAGTGCAGTCAATCCGGTATTTAGTGTCAAGATATCTCTGTTGTGATCATCCACCAGGTTGTTGAAACGTGCCCCATTCCCAGTGAGCAGGTAGAAAAACTTCACGTCTGCAACAATATTAAGTAGGACCAATTACATTCATGTTGGTACAAACACAGCAGGGATCAGCACAATAAGGATATCACACATAGGTCTGGAATATGGATCCAGGGTAGAACCGGTCCAATACTCGTATATTCAGATTATTCACACTCCTCATCCAGTTTGTTCGAGTTAGATAGCTTAACTCCCTGGTTGGTCCTCAAACCATAAAGGAATGTTTAAATTAGTCAAGCAAGTGTCATTATTTGTCTACACGATGGTGGAAAATAGTCCCTAGCTGTACAATTAAATATGTAATGTGTTCCATTCACTATCCTTTCAAACTTTTTCCTCGAGCATTTTTCTCTTCTTACTCATTTTGCTTTCCGCTGAACACAAACACTGACGGGCTGGAGTAGACTGATTCAGGTGGCTAAGATCCCCCCCCCCTCCTCTCCGCTATTACCCCGAGAGACGATCAATTAGATAGGCAAGGTCCGCAGCTTAGTAAAATAAAATACGCCATCTCCCGCCGTGCGTTTGCTTCGACGGAGACATCACGCGCCTCTAGGTGAGTTATCCTTCCCCCTTGCCCTCGGTTAAATATGGCTTGGCCACTCTTGCATCTGATTGAATGGCCCAAAGCTGACCTTGCCATTATTCTGGCTGATGTTGTGCAACTTTCCAATGTCTAACCGCCCAACCGGCAGTGCTTTGAGATTCGTGGAAATCGTCTGAAGCTTCAAAAACTGGTCCGATCCAAGCATTTAAGGAGGGTGGTTTTAACAAACGCAGGTAGTCCAACCAGTAAAAACTTGAAACGTGGTTCAGGATCTTTGAAAAAATCAAGAAGTGATGCAGAGGAGGAAACGAAAGACTCGGGTTGATGAAGTTGTCAAGATTATTAATTTTATAAAATCTCGAGCTTTGAACTCTTTAAGATCTCCTCAAATCTGTATGAAGAAATGGGAAGCCAACATTTGCAGCTACTTTTGCATACAGAAGTACGTTGGTTCTCAAGGCTGCACTTGTTGGTGTGACGTGTGATGGTTCATTGAAATAATTTTTCAAAGAATATAGATTGGACCAATTCTGGGTGTGTGAAGGTTTTTCCTGATTATAAGAAAATAGGTGAAAAAAACTTTGAAACCTCTAGTTCCCTTTTGGTCCATATATTTTTATGAACAAACATATATGAATTGACAAAGTAGCGAGAGGTCAAACAATGTTACCTGGTACTCTGAGTTTAAAATTTTGAAATGAATTTATAGAAGCCTGGAGATCAGCGTCCGAGATCGAATATCCTTGGGGTGGGATGAACAGAACGGCAGAGGCTAATCCTCCAGCGATGTTCAACCTTCGTTCTTCATCCATCTTCTGACGGAAGTATGTCAACAAATGAGACCCCAGAGCTTGGCGCAAGTCGAAACCACTCGGAACTGGAAAACAAGATATAGAGTTCAATGCGTGCTTTCAAACCTCGAGTCAACACTTATATTTGAAATAGCACCAGTCTGATCTACGTTACACTGAGTTAGTTTACAACCAACTAAATTAATTATGTCTTACTGTAGCGATACAATACGCTACAAGAATTAACAGCAAGAATCATCTTCTAGAACTTGCTACAGTAAATAAGTTGAATTCACCAACTCTTCCAAACTGCCCCATTCACAGCATCCTTGCACTGACCGACTCGTACGAGATAATAGATGGTTGTTAGTTGTGATTGTGATGGCAGATTTTTGTTTATCATAGATTATCATTGCCAATTATCAATCATGGGCAATTGCATTGCTCGTACTTATATTTGATATCTAATGGTTGTTGCTTATAAGCACATTTGATAGATTATGTATTATTAAATAACTTAAACATTACATTATTTGATTAATATACAAATACTAAATAGTTTGAGTAACCGGGTACCGATATATTATATTCCAATTTATGCAAAAGCCTCCATCTTTAACAAGTAACTAGACTTGGAGGTTATTGAATACATCGTAGATTTGTTGGAAAATTATATTGTTTATTATATTTAAATTTTCAACCCTAAATTCTTATTTTATCAACACTTGTTTTTGGTAATTTTATAAATTAATATTTCTATACATGGTATTTGCTTTACCTAATTTATTTTAAGGAAACCTTCCCTCATACTTGCAATTCCTATTATTTCTCTAACCTCATAACGCTAGTATGCTATCCTCTGTCCTATTTATTAAAAAATGGGTGGCTTGTGACTAATCTTTACAGAAGAAATGGAACGAATTAATGGTCCATGACGCAAGCTAATGTTGGAGTCCAGTTCAGAATGCCATGAGACTCAGTTTAAAGTTGGTGTCATCCAAACCACTCTCGCCACGAGAAGAATACAACTAGTCTGATTGAACATACTTACCCGAACTGTAATTGGCTTGTGTCAAATTGCTAAAAAAGGCACTATGGCTGTTTGTTGAGTTGACGAGTGGTACGAGATTTGAACCGGCCAAAACGGTTATATTACTGAAGTATTGATCAACTTGAATCTCCCGCATCACAAGGCTGAAAAAGAAGTTTACATTGGATTTACTTGGATGAAAGCTTCCAAGCTCAATGCAATTAAATAAACACTCATGACCAAAAATCACTCAACTAGTATTTCATCGAGTGAGAGCAATTAAGTATATTTTATGTATCCATAAATATTATGGTTTAAAGCTTTAAATAACAGTTCTGATCATTTTCAGGAGGGATTTTTATATGTATTTGTTTGGAGTATTTAATGTTCACTTGCAGAACCAAATTATTATATCACCATACGCACTCCTTACAAACTTGTTTAGTTATAGAATAAACCCTACATCTAGTCCCCTAGCCGGTAATTAATTCTGATATAATATGTTGGGCCATGTCGGGAATCGAACCCAGGATCCTCAGTTCAGTAGACAGACGTGTCACCATCCCTTGCAGTATCATGGTGGAGTTCTTTCTGTCATATTGTGATTTGCAGGTTTTCTTCACACCAGAAAGTTAAGTAAATTAAAGATGACGCGACGTATTGGTTCGCCTCGTTTTTAGAGGAAGAGGGTCCAGGGAAGAACTTTCACATTCCATCAGGTTAAGATCAGAATGTCGCGTGCTCTTCTAAACAATCCTGTTTCAAGCAACGTCAATATGGCTATGAATACTACCAGTGAGTGTTTTTAGTGTGTGGACTATTTTGACACTTAACGTTCCTGGGATGTCTTTTGCTCGTGTTTTAAAGTTCATGTGAACTGTGACCATACGCTAAGTATCTTTATTACGTTACGATGACGTTATCTTGGCCGAATGGTCGACACTGGCACTAAAACGTCAAGTCCCGGATAAAAAGTGAGAGTGCCTAGGACTTACGACAGCAATTGTTGAATGTAGGTGAAGTCCCACGCAGTGTCAACCACCAACACTAGATCAAGCCCAGGGTTGACAGAAGAGGAATTAGTGGCTGAGGAATCACCACTGGTCCTGCTGGAAGTGCACAGAGGGTCTTGCAGACCGGATGCTGATAACAAACAGATGTGTCTTAGTACGCGTCTGGACTTGCATCCATCTACGCATCATGAGGCTAGAATTCACAACAAATGTATACACACTTGTTTAGGAAGCCATTTTTATATAAAAAATATATTCTCAGCGTGCCTAACCGGGATTTTAGTCCCAACTTCCCCAACCCCAGCAAACTAGAGAGTACGAGATTAACGCCTTGGAACGCATGTCCATCGATGCAAGATGCTAATTTGTTTTGCCAAGAGACCCCTAAAATGCGATTAGCTTGAAGTAATCTAGTTTGGCCAATATAGGAATTGTAGAATAAGTTGAGCGGGAGGGATATAATTAGTAATTACAAATTACACTGTTGTACACAATTTTTGTTTCCTGGTGTATGATTCATAGTTTTGATGTGTTTTTTATTGCTGATAAAAAAATTAAAAAGAGAATTTTGCTATCACCCACGGATTTTTAAAAAAACACAGGAAAATCGTCCTTGGAAAGTGTGAAAATGTTGTAGACAGTTTTTGCTATTGTGTGTGGTGACTATACTATAACATCTCATCGCAAGACTATAGCAACATTAATTAAGAAAGCATATGAGAGCTACTTTGGGTGTAAAATAGGGAAGTAGGGGAGACCCTCAAGCTCGTTGCATTGTCTGTAGCAACTGTGCGGTGTATTTGAGAGGATGGTTGAACTGTTCTCGGAAATACAGGCCATTTTCTGAACTAATGATCTGGCGAGAACAAAAAGATCATTCGACAGACTGTGACTAGTGTTTAGCTAAGATATCCGGAATTTCCTTGAAATCTAAACATGTTATACCATATCCATGACTGCCTTCCGCCATCAGACCAGTGTTTCACAGTCAAGACCTGCCAGTTCCTAAACCACCCTAAACTTGGGCAACGATGGAGACGAGCAGGTCTCAATGAAACAGGACATAAACGATCCGGAGTGTCAGCTCTCTACATCAAATGAACCACATCTTATCCCACAGGGTGACATCAACGACTTAGTAAGGGACTTGANGCTTATCCAAGAGTCAAGCTGAATTGCTAGGATCACAATTACAAGGCTGGAACCTGCTGCACAACAATACAATGTTTCAATATTTCTCTACCAGCAAAACGATATCGTTCAGTATTTTATTTCAGTTGGTGATTGGGTTTACTGAAGGCCTACAGATGTTGATATGGCCATGGCGACAGTAGGACAAGATCACAATACAAATGAGTGGCGACTTACTTTTCTTTGATCCATCTCTTACCCCTCAGTGTAATAATACAGAGAGCCAGGGTGGACCTGATCATCTCTCTTATCTGATCAAGTTTTGATAGTTCAAGAGATGCTGAATGTTAATCTTTATGCTGCTATACAAATACATTTATAGTTTTAATTTCTAACAATAGTCAATATAAAGCTTGAGTAATTTATCTCGTAGCAGATTCAAGGCGTGTTTCATACTTTCTAATTGTTTGCACAATATTAATAATCAACTACTCACGGACATAAGTGACAAGTTGACGGGAAGCCACCGAGGAATAGTTACTTATTACATTATAACTGAGGAGAGCTGGAGTTAGACTCTGGGGATCCAGAACAACGCCGAAGCTAGTCGTCTGAAACAACCAGATTAAACCAGGATCATAGTCACAAATTATTAACTACTATTTCTATTGTTCTATTGTAATGTATGTAGAGGTAGACAAAACTTTTAGCAAATCATAAACGGTCGTTTAGTGAGCCCTCATTTGCTAAAAGAGCAATGTTGTGGATTGAGGTTCCGTTTTAGGAAAAAAAATTCACATCAGAACATACAAAAATTACCTTTCAAATACCTACTTCGTATATTATAATAAAATGAAATTTTGGGAATGGCTTGGAAATGTTAAACAAGACAGTGTAGAAACACTGTACAGTGATGTAAAGTAAGTGATAGTGAAGGAAGTCAACCTGAAGAGAGAGTTAAAAATACATATATACATTTTTTTTCTGAAAATTTAAAAACAATGTGTAACTGTGTAAGCAAAAAGAAGTGGTAAGTGTAAAAAGTGTAAAACTAAATCAAGAGAGAAGTGTGTTTTTATCTATATAGTCCTGACTTAACTCTCTTTTCAGGTTGGCTTCCTTCGCTATCTCTTACTTTACATTCACTAACATACAGTGTTTATAAACTCTCTTATTATATATTTAAATAGGACTATATGGAAAGATAATAAAATATTAATACAATTATATATTTAAATAGGCCTATATGGAAAGATAATAAAATATTAATACATACATTTAAAAATAAGTATAATATAAAAACAAGAAATTAACATTGTAACAAAAACCATTATATATATATATATATATATATAATGGTTTTTGTTACAATGTTAATTTCTTGTTATATATATATATATATATATATATATTTAAAAGTATTAGAATGTCAAAATGCCAAAATGTTTTTTGATAACGTCCTTTTTAAAAGAAATAATTGTGGATCGTTGTGAAAGCGTTGTTTCCTCCCTTGGAGAGGAGACTACATCAGACAACTCAACTCATCGCCATTTGCATTAGACACAGCCGTAACTCGCATGGGAGAGTTCAATCTTCGATCTTAAGAGGAAGCAGTATGTCCACAAGAATACCTGAGGCTCCATCTCACTGGACGGGGCCACGCCGGCGAAATTGTTTTTCCTCTGACAAGCACGAAATCTGTTCTGAAACAAGCCTGTTTCTGAGTAGTAGAGATCTAGAACTTCTGATAATCTCAACCCTGTAGCCTGACTCTGCCAGCTCATAATGTTCCGTGCCAGTGTAAGTCCTACAAACAAAACACTTGAAATATCAGCAGCATTACAAACAGAAAAAGTATTTCATTAATATATATAAAATTTAACTTATTGAAATTACTTTACTCAATAGTATGTTGGAGTTAACAAACAAATCAATCAGTTGCGATCTGTGATGATGTGATGATGCAATGCGAGTAGAGGCAACATACCGTCAATGCCGCCTCTGATATCAGGGTCCGTCATGGGGTTGTTAGTATCATCCTTGCTCTGAATGAAATACCACCGAGGAATACCCGTATTGTTCCAGCCCCCGACAGCACCGATCTTCATTTGACCTAAAGGACCCTGGTGCAGAACCATCTCGGCAAGGTCACCTGCAAGTAGCAAACAACGTGTCTAATGTTTTTTTAAATGGGGCAAAATCGTTTTATAATACACTTTGATTCGATTTGAAGAACTTACTTAACACATATTTGCACTAATGGGGTAAGCACGAGGCAAGAAGAACAAAAGCACTCGAATTTGTGTGAAGATATAGTGGGGAAGGGTGTAGGCAAGGTAAATGTGTGGGTTCTAAATAATATGTAGGTTTGTAAATTTTGGTTTAATAATATGTACCAAAAGAGGATACAAAAATGTGATGTTGGTCGTAAGATAAAGAATAAGAAGAATATACACCCGTGATCATGGAAAAACTGGCTTAGTTCGTGAATACTTAGAGCGACCAAGTTAACTGTTACTATGCGCTGCTTTTACCGAATTCGATTTCAGAACTCCTGGGCTGTGGCGATGCCCTCCACGTACCAATACTATGGATAATCCGAAGATGTTGTTTGTATCGATAAGGCGTCAGGCGGATAGGTGGAATTGACGCCCTGTTGCCAAAAGACAGGGTCTTTTATACCATGATATAGATTACCCCTTTTTGGCCTCACTAGTTTACACATTGTTATGAGTTGTCAGCCCTCTACTGCAACCTCCAGAGTATGTTGTAACTTAATACATGCTAAGCCAGCAATTATAGCACGCAAGTCCAATCGAGTTATATAAGTCAATACACACATTTAAATATTGCTCGGTGGTTATGACAATTTTATCATTAATATTTATTAATATTAATATTCACATTAAATTAATTTTACTACTTTCAAGTTGAACTAATCTCTGCAAGGGGATTCTGCCACAGACATTCATGATCAGGTAGATGTGTCATGTTAAGTCTCCAGTAGGAATTAAACAATGTAAAATGCGTGTCCGGCACACGAAAACGTTTTAACTTGAACATGAACCAAGGACTGTAAACCATTTAAGGTGGGGATGCGGGGAACGCGAGAGAAGACCAGTGTTTTTTTTACAGTTTTTATTGCAAAACAATTTGTTGGTCAAAATAAATCAAAAATTGCTCCAGTACAAAGATAGAGTTTAATTTCCTTCACATAGTGATTGTCGAATACCTATAATGGGCATAGCGGCATTAGATGACAAACTTTTTAAATGAAGATAAAAAGTTGTCATTAAATTCCAGGACACTCTTGACAGATATTCAACAACTGTTGATATCAACATGTGAAGACAATTAAACTGTATGTTTGTCTTGAAGCTATATTTGATTTATTTTTACCAAAAAAGTTTTGCGATAAAAACTGTAAAAACCCTGGGTTTTGTCGCATTCCTTGCATCCCCACCTTAAATGTGAGCCAGGTTATCGGTGGGAGTAGCTGGAACCAATCTACATACTTAGAACAAACATACACCGCATGTCCTCTCACAAGTCTAGATAAGATGAGATCCTAGTGTTTCCTTATTTCCTGGCAATAGTAGGATCATAACGTTATTACCAGCACAATGCTCGTACCTGGGTTCACGAGGGACTAAAGGGTTGGACAGGCTATGAAAAATGTTTACAAAAATTTGGAAAAGATCGTAAATAACATGTAAAAATAACACTACATCTAAATTAAAGCATTAATTCGGGCAGGCGCGTTGGCTTCGCTTCTGTCGTCTGCAGCATGGCTTCTTCTTATACCACGTGACAATATTAAATGTTAATTAAACCTCTAGGTAAGTATGCGTTGTTATATTTATATGGTAAAAAAATGTTAGAAATAGCGTTAAGGACTGTGCAGAGCTTACAAATAGATACTAAAAGGGAATATTTAATTTTAATAAAAGGTCTGAAATAAACTAGTTCCTAACTGTCCGCTAGGAGCGGTAAATGCACCCTTCTCAACAAAATAACTCAGGCCTACCAACCAAAATTAATTATACTAATATAAGAAAAAAAATATTATACAAGGTGAAATAAACTTTGTTACAATAAATTAATCACAATTGTAATTAAATGGATTTATAATTAGAAATACTGCAGTATGAGGATCACAACTGGCCATTCTAATATGGTTAAGGATGGTTTTAGTGGTTTGGAAGCTATAAGACTACCATTAACATAAAACATATTTCAGTATGAGGATGTATTCCTTAACGCACACACATACTGTTGACAACATACCTGATATTGTGGCAGCCCATCTATTATCGACACCTTGGGCAGAAGCAGCAATTGCTTCTTGAAGGGAATTGGCCCGGTCATTTGCGAACACTAGATTCTCCAGAGAAACTGTCTGAGTTTCTAACCCTGAAACAATGCCTGCAATAACCGAAGATATGGAAACAGCTCCCCATCTAGTGTGTATGACCCCATTCTCTACTGGGCAGTCACTCAGGACACTACTTGTAGTTTGACGATTTACAACATCCGGAATCTCCAATACAGATGAATCATCATTATCTGAATTGACATCTTCTTGGATAACATCCGAGTCTTCATGATCGACAGCTTCGACATATTTACCAGAAGAACCAACGTTTATATGAGATATAATGTTTTCATCGTCAACTAAAAGGATGTCCCCTTTATTGTCTTCTCCGGTCCTAGAAAGCAAACATATTTATACTGGATCATGTTGTATAACAACTATCTTTATAATATCTGTGAATAGAAATAATCTGATCCTTTGTCTATTTTGTTGAAATCCACACTTATGATCCCTCACTATTTCCTCTGCATATGGCATCTATCTCATTAGAATTATTTAGCATGTTGGTGGTAGTGAAATACCTCTATAGTGTTAGACTCAGTTCTATCTCCTTTTTTAAAAATGGGTTTTATAATACCTTCCTTTGATTCTTGTGGTAATACATCATGGTGCCAATTGGAACTTAGCACTTTATGAATTTATATTACTAACATTCCACCACCTCCCTTTATTAGCACCGCGTCTTACTACCCGTTCGGGTTATATGCACTTACGCTAATGTGTAATGGTATGGTGACTGTGAGATTAAATGAAGGACCTACAGTTTAACGTGGGATCCGAACCACGGTGGAGGCCTGGCATTCCCCACATTCACAAGATGTCTTGTCAGAGGTGAAGGAAGGGTTTGGTAATCAGATAAATCTGTGCTGGGACCAAGGATTGAACCCCGGACCCCCAGTACAGACGTCTGACACCTTACCCCTAAACCACCAGGTCACCTTTAGAAACAATTATATTTGCGTGTTTAATAATTTAATATCTATTTTAAAAACTAGAAATAGTTATACCTTATTGGAACGTGCCCGTAGGACATTTGATCCTAGATTCAGCTAATGAATGGCCTGTGTACGTCCACAGAAGATCGCTTCATGGCAGCGCTTACGAATAGCCCAATTATTATTACATTTAAACACATTTACAATTTGTTAATGTATAGTTTCAAATATGCTTTACTGATATAAAATTTGTGACAACATGGCAGCTAATCATTATTAAATACAAAGGTGAATGAATATAATAATCTGTTTTTATATAAATTTAGGCACTTTTTTATAAGGGTAAATTACCTACAACAATGGAAAACGAGCTCGAACCCCTAGGCTTTCTATAGTGAAAACTTTAATTACGTAATCCAATTAAAATGATCTTTAACACCGAACATATGGGCCCTTATTACACCACCAATATGATGCAATTTAAGCTACTCACTCTTCAAGAATGACCTCGATGTCCTCATTGTCTATTTCCTTCCCAGGATACTCCTCTGTAGCAGTGGGACTTGTACTGTCTCCAGTACTTGGCGGTGTATTTGTGGACTCTGTTGCTGGACCAACCAAACCTCCACTACCACTACCACTCTCGCTCTCAACTTCAGCTTGTCTCTTTCTCCGGAAGAAAGGAGACACTAATGAAGAAGTGGACAGTTTGTTACACGTGGTCCCCTCGTCCCCACGCTGGTATTTCTCAATGGATTTGGAAAGCATCAAATGGAGCGTGCACTAAAAGAGCATAAAAGGCACGTATTAAAGAGATGGTAATCAGGAATGGAGATATGGTTTGGAGGTTGAAGCAGTAAACACGACATTCGACCACCAGCACACCCACACGAAGAAAAATTATGTATTTTTTACTGCCAGAATGTTTTTAGTAGTGCTCAAATTTATTGGGGTAAAAGTCTCTTTAATTTATTTTATTTTCGTGGATCTAGCAGAGTTATTAATTATTCAGTTTAATCTGGAGGGAATAAGACAGGTAAAAGGAACATCACCATAATTAATCTGGAAGGAGTGTAGAAAAATATATTGTGTAAAAACTAACGTAATTGCATTCAATCGGTCTTGAACTCCCATTCATCTTTTGGGTTAGCGTTAAATAGATGAACCATGAGACCGACTAGGACAAGGCTAATATATATTGCTTATGATATCCATTTTAATTGTTAGTATAGTGAATAACACTTCTTGCAGTAACTAACTAAAACTTTACTCTAGTTTTGTACAAGTCTGCGATCCTGCGTGATATTGAGAAATTGTTTTTTAAATATTAAATTTGGAATCTGGTTACAAGGCCTATGTTTGTTTAACAAGTTCAAGTGTTGAACAAATTGTTTTGTCCTAATAAAACGAGTCAATAATCCAAATATTTCAACTCTTTTTTAAATGACAAACCGTTCTAAAATCCAACAGCTAGAGGAAAATTTTGGTGCCATATTTGAATACGCTTGTATACTAACATGTGTACAAATGATTTAAACCTTTTACCTTTGTCAATTATATTGAGCTACATATAGCTTTTGATGTGATTTTCTTCATATTTGACAGTTAAGTGAATACATTCTGCAGCCATAAGAGTGTTGTCGAACTAGAAGTGTTTGCCTTTCTCGGAATTCAGTTGAAACCTGATTTACTTACTCTTTCAATAGGAGTGAGTGTCTCATTTGGGAACTTGTAGTTATTCTGAGGAATGAGCTTTGTCAGAAGAATCTTGTGTTTATAAAACTGGATACCAGCCACACTGTACGGAATTACTCCGCTAGTTTCCAACACCTTGGGGTTTCGCTCGATGCCATCCAACTTGAATCTGTACATTACATAACATTTAGATCAAAGCACGTTACAGTTGAGCCGACCATCAGTACACAGTTGGATTACATTAGGATAGTAATTACTTTATTGTTCATAAATACATATTTTCGTTTGATGATAAACCTTTATATTTGACGGTCTATAGTTTTTTTTTACTATAGTACATTCAAAACAACCGAAGCATTACTGATAAATTAACGTGTACAAAATATTATTTGACCTCATAATACTAAAATTTGTGAATATTTTTGTCACTGATCAATTGTGAAAAACATATTAAGTTATTTAATCATTATTATTTATTATTAGGTGGAAAGTGACCGAATGTCGGATACTTTTCAAGGTAGATAAATTGGGGGCTACAAAATAAATACGATTCCAAATTAAATTATGTATTTGCTTCTTAGTTCAATATATTTTTGTGAAATTATATATATTTTTTATCAAAAATATTTTTAACAGTAAAAAATAAAATAACAACAAACACTCAAAAAGTATAGTGAAAAAGTTCCTAAAATCGGATAGTGTTTGCGCCCAATATAGGAGTAAATATTTTAAATAAACTATAACATAATACCGGTAAGTTCTAAACGATCACTATATCGTTGTATGTTCTCAAATATGTTAAATACAGAAAATATTATTATGACTAAATAAACTATAAAAATGAACAATTTAGTCTTTATTAACGTTAAAGTTGACCCGTATCTGACTTCCACTCCTGTTTCTATTTGTGAACCCATCACAAGCATTTTGTGCCCCTTATTCACTTTTACCCCCAATTATCCAAACGATAAGGCTGTGAGCAATAGATACTCTCTTCGTCAGCTCTATCTTCATCACCAGTTGAACAATAAATGAGTTCTCCATCGTCTTCAAAAGATTCACATTCCTTTATATTTCTTTTTACATTTTAAGACTTTTTAACCGGTAACTTTTTTTTAATTGGATCCTCTTTGGATGTTTTGGCTGTATCACATAATTTTTATTTGACTTTACCGTATAATGATGGGTTTTTCATAGAAGCCATATTTAAAGACGAGTAATTTTGTATACATTTTTCCAGGGTATTTTTAAAAGGCAATGAAGTGATGATAGCGGCTTTCCTCCTCAACTAGTTTTTTCCAGTAGTAGAGGTACCCGGTAATACGGGTGGTGAACTGATCTACAACGGGCTGACAAGACTTTCTGTTTGATGAACTTGGTGGTTTTTGGCAGGTGATACGAATTTATCGAGAGTTTTAGAAGTGGATTCAGGCATAGTCTCACTTCCTAATTGATGCACATAGTCATGTTCTCTGAAGATGTTGCTATTAAATGGAATTATGCCGCATTTTTTAAAACCATTCGTGGCATTTTCCATTATAGCAGCTCTTATCACTATATGCTTGACCCATTATGCCTCCCACTTGATAAGCTGTTATTGAACAATAAGGATGATTTTTCAATCAATGTTCGATCTACAGTGAATAATAATGCTGATTGGCCACATAAATGAAACACCAAGTGGTTGTAGCTAATATGTTGAGTGAGGCGACAAGCAAATTATTACTATTCCATTTTGTTTTCCAAGCTCAATTACATCCACGTTCCTAGTATGACTGTCGAGAATCAATATTATATGATCATCCACAGTAGGTTTTACACCCTTAATAAAATATTGGAGCAACTGGGTAAAAATATGCAGCTGGATCCAACCCTATGAATGGCAAGCTGCTACAGTCCCTGGAGGGGGTCCAACCAGCAACTAAGGCTTCGTGGTTTTTCTTGGGAATACAATAAATGTTGTTGTGTAAACTTGTGATGCACTCATGCAAGTGACCAGATCCATCAATGATCCTCTTTCTCCAGGTGATAGGTTTGACACTTTCTTCTTTCCTCTCGAGCTGACAACTGTACTGAGCTTATGTTGAATAATAATGATGCCAATTACATTTATGTTGCATACTTTTAATGGTTCAAATTTGAATTTCTCTAGTTAAGGTTTCAAAAGCTCAAAGAAAGTGGCAACATTTTCTTTTGTAAAACCTTTTACTCTTCTCAAAGAAACGGATTATAGCTTTCGTAATTAAAGATTAGGATGCCACTTTAGAACATTTCTTAGCCATTTTCTGCCTGCCATGCCCTTATCTGCTGGAAATGGATGGTAAGATGGTTCTTGAGAGTTAATTGGAATGCCACCTGTCTGATGTCAGTGAACGTAAACCATCAAATATTGTTTCCATCAAAACACAATATTGTGCAAGCTGACTTTCTAATTCATTAGGCAACACACATTTTCGAGCTAGATTGGCTACCAATAGTTCGTCCACCTTTTTTGTTTTGTGATTTACATAATTACCAATGTTGATCGAAAAACTTGGAAGTATTTTGAAGCCTTTAGCAATCCCATTTCTTTATTTTTAACAAGGTCATCATCTGTGATCATTGCGGCTAGGCTCCAATCTATTCTTTTCAGCCCAGGAGGCATCTAACAATCAAATTTTACAAAATAAACATGATTATGTCCTAATATTAGATATCCGATATTTAAAACACCGTGGTATATAAGATATTAAGAATACCTGTAGAAAAGTGAAAATTAAATAGAGTCTACAGACAACTACATATTTATATAAGAATAATTTTGCAAAATTTACTCTAAAATAAAACACATTACCTAGCACTTCTTACACGAGAAACAATGGTATAAGATATTCGGTCATTCTCCCTAATATTATTTTAAATATATTTTTAACTATATATATATATATATATATTTATTATGGTATGTCTTATTACTATTTTAAATTTTTATGTATTTCGTATGTATTTATTACTACTGCCGGTCCTACTATTATTAATTATTGAGTTATGTGGAAAAACAATGTATCAGTTTAGATTAATTGTCTTAATACTACTTATTGGAATACCTTTGTTCCATGTAACATGTAGCACTTACCTTTGTTCCATGTAACATGTAGCACTTACCTGTGTTTCCATGTAACATGTAACACTTACCTTTGTTCCATGTAACATGTATCACTTACCTTTGTTCCATGTAACATGTAACACTTACCTGTGTAATATGGATGTTGACAAACTCAGCAAGTTCAAGTTTCTGCCCTCCTCCGAGTCCTCCACTTTACGCAGAATGCTTAGTAAGGTTTGAAGGGTCATAGGCAGGAGATTTTCTTTGTTATTAAGGCCAGTACTTGTATTGTAGCACTCAATCAGGGAGTCAGGTATACGTTGGAGTGCATTTTCTTGACCCTGACCTAGCTCACAAAAACCTACAAGTATTATTGGAATGTTAGTTTTTCATAAATCCCAAATCATATCTTCTGATTACGTATGGCTCTAGACATAAGTTGGTTACTGAAATACTGGGACTGGTCAAACATACGATGACTTAACAGCTCCGATCAGTTCTTTGAATACTTCAATATTAGAAGATTGACAAAATTAATAAGTTTAACGTATCAAGCAAAATCAAATGGCAATACTAAAGTTAATTTGTTTTTGATTTTACATATGATGATATGATCGACATTTCATCAGACGTTTAACCTTTATTTTAAAGATATATCCATTTAGTAAAATGCCTAGCTCATTTCAAAAGTAACTGCTCCATACATATAGCAAAATGACATAATTTTATGTTAAATATGATTATAGGGGCTATACATGTTTATTTGTATTATAAATTATAAATGTCTAGTTCAAATATAGTACTTACTTAAACATGCGACCACAAGCAGGAATAATGGAGAAAGCTCTGACATCTTATGATAAATCTGAAATTTAAAACAATAGACAATATCAACAAAAATAAGCCAAAAATACTGTTTTCAAAAATTTTCAAAAGGTCAAGAAGTTTAAAAAAAAAGCAGAATCATAAGAAACGAATTACAAACCAAATGCTTGGTGTAATTTTTTTAAATGATATTTTTTGCGTTTTTTGGTTTTCACTTAGTTGTTGTTGCATTAGGGTATGTTCATACAATAAAACCCCAAAATAATTTGTGTTTGTGTTTAGTAGGCTCATCGTTAAGTGTCCAAGTTACACAGGGGGAGCAGGGGGACCAGGGGGACCAGGGGGACCAGTGGGACCAGGGGGAGCAGGGGGACAAGGGGGACCAGGGGACAGCTGTACTGGATCCAGAGTTAAAGGAGCACTGTCCTTAAGGATGACATTTTTTTATCTAGTGGTCTTTAATAAAAACAATTAATAAAAAAGTTCGGTACTGGTTCGTTTAGTAAAATTATTTTAATTAAATAAACAAACTCGTAAAGAGAATGTAAGAATGTACACGATTGGTACCACTGCAGGGACTCGTTGTAACAATGTACACGATTGGTACCACTGCAGGGACTCGTTGTAAGAATGTACACGATTGGTACCACTGCAGGGACTCGTTGTAAGAATGTACACGATTGGTACCACTGCAGGGACTCGTTGTAAGAATGTACACGATTGGTACCACTGCAGGGACTCGTTGTAAGAATGTACACGATTGGTACCACTGCAGGGACTCGTTGTAAGAATGTACACGATTGGTACCACTGCAGGGACTCGTTGTAAGAATGTACACGATTGGTACCACTGCAGGGACTCGTTGTAAGAATGTACACGATTGGTACCACTGCAGGGACTCGTTGTAAGAATGTACACGATTGGTACCACTGCAGGGACTCGTTGTAAGAATGTACACGATTGGTACCACTGCAGGGACTCGTTGTAAGAATGTACACGATTGGTACCACTGCAGGGACTCGTTGTAAGAATGTACACGATTGGTACCACTGCAGGGACTCGTTGTAAGAATGTACACGATTGGTACCACTGCAGGGACTCGTTGTCAGAATGTACACGGTTGGTACCACTGCAGAGACTCGTTGTAACAATGTACATGGTTGGTACCACTGCAGGGACTCGTTGTCAGAATGTCCACGGTTGGTACCACTGCAGGGACTCGTTGTAAGAATGTACACGGTTGGTACCACTGCAGGGACTCGTTGTCAGAATGTACACGATTGGTACCACTGCAGGGACTCGTTGTCAGAATGTCCACGGTAGGTACCAAATCCAAGGAAGCAAAATAAGTATGAATATTAAGGAATTGCACCGCTATTTGTAATGAAGGAAGATGGGAAACCCAATAGAAAGGGCAAAACCACCTGTAGGGGCTATAATACAGGCACGCGTAATTGCCTGGAGGGAGAGGGGGAAACCACCCAGGTGAGATTCAAACCCTGAACAGACAAGATGAAAGATATATATATTTGAGCTGCTGTGGTAGTGGGACAAAGAACAACAATTTCAGAGATGTTTGGGAAATGGTTGTATGTCTCCCATGGCCTGGATGTGAACACAACTACACAACTGGCAGACAAGGAGTGATACTCGTCTAAAACATACATCTCTTCAAATGGTGCAAAGACTAGGACAGGCACACCGGGACTCGAACCCAGGACCCTTAGCTCAGTCACTGACACGCTACCAACTGAGCTGAGGTGTCGTATTGTTGATTTGGCATTGAATGATATTTATAACACCGTTAAGTTAAAATGGGTAAAAGAACATACTTGATAAAATAACATGTTAGTAATTATAATCAGGTTGATGATCCGGTACATTGTCTGTAACAGATCACTGTTAGACTGTCTGTAACAGATCACTGTTAGACTGTCTGTAACATATCACTGTTAGACTGTCTGTAACAGATCACTGTTACACTGTCTGTAACAGATCACTGTTAGACTGGCTGTAACAGATCACTGTTAGACTGGCTGTAACAGATCACTGTTAGACTGTCTGTAACAGATCACTGTTAGACTGGCTGTAACAGATCACTGTTAGACTGGCTGTAACAGATCACTATTAGACTGGGTTTCAAATAATTACCTATATATTGATTTGTTCAAGATCTGATAACTCTCCTCGCCATCGAATCTCCCAGGTGTGTTGCGATACTAATCACGATTGTTGCGTAACGAACAAATCGAAATCTGCTTTTGGAATCCAGTCGTAATAATACACTTTCCAATCCTGTTTAGTATATTCCAACCCTCAATCCAACCCGTGCTCTCGGTGTGGAGGACCAATGCTAGCCTTGTGGGGAGAAAGTGAAAACTAATTCTCAACATTTGTGAATAGATTGTATAATGTTTTTGAAGCTTGAAAATGTTTCAAATGTTGTATTTTCTTGAACAGATATTAAAGACGGAATACATATTGATGAACTAACTTAGATATCAATGTACGTATATCAGATAGAATGTTGCAGAACTGTACCTGTCACCTGTTGCTGAAGAAACCCACCACACCTACTGCCAAGCTGATAACGCAGTAAGCACAGCTTACTCTTTGGATTGCTCAGCTCACTTTGTTATCTCATTAGCAAAGATAATAACATCCCTGGAAATGTGGAGGACTAATCTTTAAATAGATAACAATACACTTTAAGATACCTATTTTTTTAACAGTATTTATATATAAGTACGATGGTTCTTAAATCTTCCAATGACGTTCTATCATTTTAATCTTGGTATTGGATGACTCATTTATTTTCATAATGATACGCACGATAAGTATGTGTATTGATCTATTTATCGACATAGCTCGGCTACTAAATACTATAATATCTGGGTCACGTAACGTAAACCCGATTTTTACATTTTTTATAATACCGATCCTAGAAAAGGATCCGTTACGACCAGCTAGCCTATGCATGTGTGTTAAGAACGTTATGAGGCGTGTCCGCTGCACGTCACGTGACCAAGTATGGATCACTGACAGTAGATCTAGTAGCTTCCCTTGCTGTCTGATAAGGCTCTTCGTAAGAAAATTAGACTGTGTTCTAAATGCGTAGACCCATGACAAGTTTCCTCTTCCAACAATTACTTTTGATATGCCAGTTTCGCGCACCGTTGGTCTCGTAGTTTAGAGAGTCAGGCGCGCAATTGATGAAAAAGTAAAAAAAAAAAAAGATGCGTCTGAAATGTTTCCTTAGTACAATATATTTAGCACCGCGTCTTACTACCCATTCGGGTTTTACGCTTTAAGTACTAATTGCTCTAATGGATTAGGAATTGGGGAGGTTGAATTAGAGGAAGTGAACCCGCATTTGCGTGCAGGGAGAGTGGAAAACCTTCCTTAGTACACAAGTCTTTGACAAATTTAACTTTTTTACTTTTCTGATCTTTTGGGTTACCCGTATAGGTGAACAAGAGGTCTAAGGTATCAGGCTCGCGATTCTACTCCAGGAGTATCACTACTAATATTGACATTACAGTAGCATGCAGGATTATTGTTAATTAAAATATAAAAATAAATTAAAGTAAAACATTATTTTAAACAACTTTTTTTAGAGCCGTTTCTTACTATCTGTTCAGCTTATACGCATATGTACTAATTACACTAATGAGGGTGGAATGAGAAAGGTTGAATTTAGAGGAAGTGTACCCGCATTAACGGCCAGAGTGGAAAACCGATTTGTAGACAAAACTCAGTATGCTTGACAGGGATTAGAGCCCCAGTTCTGCAGTGTATCTTTTGTTTCAATATTAATTAATTGTAATAATTATCAATGAATTGTATTAGTATAGTAAATTATCATGTGATATTTATTTCCCTGACATTCAATTAAACTGGCATGGTTTAGCGTACATCTTATTGGAGTGTGTAGAGACAATGCAACAGGAGTAGTGTGTGGGCCTTACCAGGATAATTCGACCTTTGACCCCGTTCAATTTGATTTTTAATGTGTGTCCTATTTGATTGTATCAGTGTGTTTCTGGGGGGAGTATTTTATTTATTGGTGGGGGAGCGTGCAGTCTCTGGCGTCAGGCACTCCTCCTGTGACGTTCCATAAAATGTCGCCAATTCTGCCCGTGAGCGTGAAGGAGCATCCTCTCTCAATGGCTGTCTAACAGAGAGTGTTAGCTACTGGCAAGGTCGACCTGTCGCAAGCCCCTGAATCTATGTTGCTGTCGCAACCTTTCCCCCATCCTCACGATCTATGTGGTAATGGGCTTTCCCAGTGACGCCATCGCAACCCTGGCGCCAGTTTGGTGGCACAACAAGTCGAGACACGAATAGATCGCATTTCCATGACATGGGGTTAACGACCTGGTGTCCTCTGTCCCTCCTTCAATGTCGCAAAGATGTATTTCCATCGCGACGGAGTTTCTTTTGTTGTACTTGTTGGTACATGTTGGTCTTCTATGTGGCGATGGGGTTTCCCCTGTGACGTCATCGCTCATTAGGGAGGTGTCGCAATTAGAAAGCATTGCCACAGCTCTGATTATGTACAATCAGAGGCCCCTCCCCAAATGGAAGCCTCACAGTGATTTATAATTCTCAGTTAGGGGCCACTATCTCCCCACATAAGTCTACTAAAATTGGTTGTTTGGTACCTACCGTCTGTAGCCCCTTTTCGTCCTCCAGGACAAAGGCCGGCATACAAAATATAAAGGTATAAAATAAGGGGAGAATAGATGCAGAATGAGCCCTTACGACATTAAAAACGAATATATTATTTATAACATATATTGGCTCGTGTTTCCCAGCAACCCATTCAGCATTACTGCGCTAAACCAACAAAGAAATGGATGAACCAGAAACTAATCAAAGAACATTTCCTGGAACATGTAAAATACTTAGTTAAATAGGAATAAAGTGGAGTGAACATATCAGGAGTTAAATAGATAAATATAAGTTTTATTTATAAACAAGATATTTATATATATTCTTTTTATTCAACAAAAAAATCTCCAGTATTTACGTTGCAATATTATTAACTCTATCCACAAGTCAAAAGGACTCCCAAAACATAACATACCTTAGCTTGCCAGAAGGACTCTGAATACATTATAATAATTTCAACAAGTCGGAAAGACTCTGAATATTAAACATATTTAGGAATAAAAGGATTTTGGATGTACAAAAGCCAAAATTGAATTTAGTTCTTCCATTTATTCGGACACGAAGACGTTCCCAAGATGGATATTCTGCCAAGAGTGATTTGTCCTCCGATATCCTGGCAGTATTTATTTGATATCATCTGCTCAGAGAGGGGGAAGTAGGGGTTAAACACAAGGTAGACACAAAGAGAGAAAAGGGGGAGGGGGTAATGGTGAAAAGGGAACATGTGACGAGAATGCCCTGGAAGGCCCCAGAACAGTGTTCTCGGCACGTGGAACCATCTAGTGCCGGAAATGTTATACTCCACATTTCCCGGCAGCCTTAGCGAACACTCGGGGTCGGCCCAGTCTTGACCACCTGTCCACGTTAGCCGGTTGTGTGGCGAGGGAGATAGCTCGGGATGTACACAGTGAAATGGAGCTCGGTAAGTTTAGAACATTATTCAAGTTTAGGTGGAATATTGTTGAAAGAACTTTAGTGTCCTGTTTTGAAATTTAACGTTGTAGCTTATGATAAGATGCTACGTCGACATGTGGGAATGTAGATATCCGCCATACCAACATGGACCACTGTTGGCGAAGATAAGGTGGTAAGGAGGAATAAGGTAGAAATGTTCCAGCGTTCACGTGGAGTGAGGAGAAGAGAAACTATTTAGTGAAAACTAGTGACAGTACACCTCAGTGGAGATTCCTCCTCCATAACTAGATGAGCTACACGCACCCTTTCTGGCTAAGCGTCTATATATTAACTAAGATAATGTGTTAGGGATGATTAAGAAAATGTTCCAGCATTTTACCTGGAGGGACAACTACCATCAGTTTACCAAGCAGGGATTCGAATCTCAGTATCCTGGTACACCACTTGCTCTTACAACAGTCTTTAAATTTAATATCTTATAATACATACAGCACATTGCTCCTTGTCAATAAATGAATGATTAATGTTTAATGATCAAATTAACAAGGAATTTTTAACAAAAAATCATTACATCACATATAATTTGGGCTATACAACGAAGGTTTCCTCTTTAAGTTACAAATAAAATGCAACTTATTCTTAGATTAAGATTTGACGCAAACATTAGTATGTGTGTGTATATCTTAGTAAAGATCTATGTGGGTTTTAATAATCATTTGTTAACAGATATTATATAAAAGTATAGTTAATCTATAATAATTAGCCCTATTTTCAATACCAATAAAATATATTACTAATCATAAATGGAACAAAATTTGTATAAAATTAAGGATATAATGACTTATATTTATGCTTGTGAATAAAATTTGGTCTCAACTATCAAAATTGAATTTGAGAAAACATGGTGAATTCCAGGTTTCTTTCGTCAATAAGAGACCTATGTTCTTTAATAGTGTAAGATTATTAAACTCATGAAGCAACACAAGATTATGTTTTATTAAATTAAACATAATACATATAGTGTGTATTTTCATCATTAAATAAACAATTATTTTTATAAATAAACGCATTTACTCATAAAGGAACTTCACGAGCTCTAACTTTTTTAATAAGCTTATTTTGTGGTTTATCAATTTTATTAAATGCACACAATTAGTATATATATACAGACATTTCATTCGGAAACTTAAAAAATTTCAATTAACATTAAAACATTCTGCACCAGATATTTAAACAAATCTATAAGGGTTGAAATTACACGAAAATTAGAACAATAAATTTATATCTTAGCCAATCATAGTAATAAAATAATGTATATCATGCAATGATGCATCAAAAATATTCTATCTTATTCGAGTATATGGCACACTTAAAATAATGCGTCTTTACACATATATCCAAACACAGATTAAGATAAAGGGCTTGTGCAAACATTAATAAATGGGATTGTCAGAATTAAAAATAGTATTATAATAGAATCAATAATTGTTCAAATTATATGGTTCAAGTTTGTTTACATAAATATATTAATTAATTCTATAAATACATTATTTTTAGATATATATTTGAATATTTTTAAGATATTACATTGGCTGTTACCACTTCCCAATTATATTTTTTATTTAGTTTAGTGTGAAATTATGCCTTATTACTGATTCAATGTTTTCAACCATTATGCACCTCAAATTTTAAAAAGGTTAAAAAAATAAAAATACTGTAGACAAGTTTTATAAATTAGTAGGCTATAAAATATAAAATAACTATAGAACAAAAACACTATACAAATAAATCAACAACTATGGTGTAAATTTGTATAGTGAAATTTTTATATCACAATGGTCAGGTGTACATAGTTAATATTTATTTTTAAAATATTTATATAAAAGGATAAAAGACATCAAATAACTGATAAAATTGGCAAGCCAATAAACAATACTAGTGAAATAGCTCCCATCTTTGGCTCTACAAAGTGAAATGATAAGATGTACAGTATACATAAATATTTTGACTTGACTATGTTTACATTTTTATAAAAAGACCATAAAAAGAAATTACATAATTATAGAGCACCAAGTTAACAATTCAAATAAATAAGCAATTTTGAAAAATAAAATATATATATATATACACACGTATGTGAAACAAAAAAACATAGTTTGATTGTAGCTTCATGCTGATAAATAAATTTGACTTGTCAATTTGAGCCAATGAACCAAAAAACTGTTAAAATAATTATTTGCAGAGAGAGACAACAATAACACAATATCATAAATGACTGATGTAGATATATTTGAAATAATTTTTTTAGTCATTTTTCTAAAAATTAACTTATTTTAAAAAGTTGATAAGATTATTTTAAAGTTTACAAAAATTTTAAATATAGGCAAATCAATACTTTTGATATTTAAATACAGATGGTGGATCAATAGACTCCAATAAAACAATGAGGAACAATTACTAATTAAGGGATGCATCTCTACTATAGCAATAAAAAAATCAAAATATATAATTTACCTGAATAATTTTATATATTTTATTTAGCATACAAAATTGCTTGTAAGAGGTTCCTTTATTTTGGTTTTTAATATTTTGGTCCAAGCATCAAAATGAATTCTTTATTATAATAAGCAATTAGGCATTCAAAAAGCAAACTTTAATTACAAAAATTCTGGTAGCAACTATATTATATTTAATTGAAGTGTTAATTTTACAACAAAATATTATAGGCCTTGTGATGCCAGTCAAGCTATTTACTAGAATTATTGATAATAAAAATAGACAATAGTGCGAATACCTTTTCCCCAAGTCTTCCTTTTCTCAAGTGAATTTAAATATTCAGTTTGTCCCAACAGAAAGTTAATATATCAATGTAAAATAATATTACAGCTAAATTAACATGGACATATTTCCTTTTTTGAGTATACAGATGTTATTGACGTTTTCACTTTAAATAAGCCAGCACACTTAAGATCCAATAATTTTTTGCTTTTCAAAACAAACCATTAATAAGTGTATCAAATATACTGCTTATTTACATTACTGTTATAAATGATTAATAATAAAACTAACAATATTGGAGTTGAAAAAGTTTTTTTATTTATGCAAATAATTATTGACATAATTTCCCCTCAATTACACTACTAGATATGACTTGTAAATCTGTGAGTTCAGTAAATACTTTAGTACAAATTATATCCTTCATTACTCAAGTTTAATACAAAAATATTTGATATAAGCAATACTAGAAATAAGAGATGGAATGCTCAAGTATATTTACAATTTTAATGCAATAAAAAGTTTTGATTCATGCAAATGAAAAGAAATATATACACCAAGCATATTATGTAGAGACAAAATGCAAAAAACAAGAGGAAATAATTGACTTGCAATGAAAATACCAAAAATTTGGATTCTTGTCACCTTAATGAAAACAGGATAAAATGACTAAAATGATAATTTCTGATCAAAAAAATGTTATAATTTATGGGACAGTAGGTACACAAACTAAATGTCCCGTTTATTTAGTTTGGTTTTCTGGTGAGAGGGAAAGTCATAGTTTGATTCCTAGAATTTTTTTTCATAAATGGTTTTCACTGAATTCTACCCTACTCATACCTTCCCGAGTAGAATAACTAAATGTGAGTTGCCCGAACGAATAGAAGAATAGAAAGCCGTGGTGGAAATTTATAAACGGTAAAGTGTTTGGTAGAGGTTAAGGAGTACTAACATGTGACCCAGACAAAACTAGAACATTGATGTATTCTGTAAAAAAAATTAACAGTCTCAACTTTTTCCATCCTTTATACCACCATTTTGTAAAATATTGGCTGTTGATCTCATTTTACTTTTAAACCCATAATATTTAACCTTTTTGTCAAACATTAATTTTAAAAGTGTTAGTTAATTTCTAGTTAATTGATAACAAAGGTTTGTGTCAAATTTGACTTGTTTGTTTCATATTTCTAAAATAACAATAAACTTATTGATATGGATATTTTGCCAAATTTCCATGTATCAGGGTTTCTGTTTAGTGTTTTTACTTTTATTTAAATTTTATTTTTCTACAATTCTATCATCTTATTTATTGCTGAACAATATAAAAATTCCCCAGTCTAGCTTGAGAAGAGTAGTAGTCTGGTATGGAGAGATGTTTATAGAAAAGAGATTTATTTAGTTACCGTTATTGAAATTTATTTGAATTATTAGATTGGCATCTGGACATGGAATCGCATAAAAAAACTTTGGTGAGTTGGGTGGCTACTACGCCAGCATGTGTAGATATTGGTGGTTATTCTAACATTTGGTGGAATTACGGCTATTATTTCATAAAGGCATATTGGAAAAAAAGGAAGGTAGATGTGAGATGCATGAGCCATGTACCATAAGATATTAAAAATATATTTTTTTAAGAAATATTTAAAGTATTGCTGTCATTGAGAAGTAGAAATATATTATATATTTAATATTCATATAAGCGATAAAGTATTTTTATATATGTATATATTAAATATTTAGTTACATATTTATATATTAAGGACAGCAATCCATTATTTGTATATTACTTAAGAACTGGTTTATGTATAACCTGAATCGGTAGAAAGATCAGCGAAAAGAAGTCATTTGTGGCAATTTAAATATTAGCAAAAAACTTATTGCAAATGTTCCATAAAACTCATATTTTCTAAAAATATTTGCATCGCCAAATTATTACATTGGGAGATTGATTTGTTTTTTTTTGTGTCAAAACGTATATTTTTTAAATCTTCTGCTGGAAAAAGTGTTTTGAACCTGGCCAGTTCAAGCACCAAGCCTTTAAAATGATTCCAATAACATTTATTTTATCTCATTTGACTGCAAGTAAACATGTTTTTAATCAGAGAGTAGGAATTGTTTTCAATGTGTCAACACTGTAAAAGTACATCGTGTGTGAATACCCCTGAAATAAGTTGTGAACTTCATGTTGAAGAAAAAACAGGGACGAGAATTTCAGTGACAGTAAATATTGTCATCAACTGCGATAAAACAATAACATCCATATTTAAAAGTTTATTTTTTGGATTTGTAATGGGTATTATTGTGTGTTTGTACCGTGTCAGTATTTGTTTCAAAAGAATAAAATTGTTGACAATGAAGTTGTTACATTTTGATTATTCAAATTAATCGAGAGATATGTGTAAAGCATACAAGATATTAACTTTTTGACTTGAAATTAAAGTTTTGTATGCATGCAAATTTAAAATGTATGCTTTATCTATTCTTTATTTTAAATTTTAAACTAACATTTAAAAAAAAAGCTCAACAAGACTAATTGTTTTAAGTAAAATAGTGTATAAATCCAATATTTCTAAGGTGGTGGTAAGAGCAATGGAGGAAAGGTTTGGGTCTTTTTGATGTTTTCAGAAAGACAATATACATTTATCAGTGGTGGTTGGTAGTCTCAGGAGCTAGGCAAACAGCTTTGGATGAGGGGTCAGGGGTAAAAATGTTCCAAAGCTTGTTTTTAGCTTAGGGCTTTAAATACTTATTTAAATATATTTGGTGGTATAAAATGTATTTAATTATCATGTTGAATACCTGTATATGAAATTATGCTAATTAAAATAAATATTGAAATATAGTAAACAGATAAATATAAGGTTAAAAAAACTTGAATAATGCAAATTCAGACTCGTTATAGTAGTCCCAAAAACATGACTTATGGGAAATTGACACCATGCAAGCGCCAACATTGACCAAAAGCACTCGGTAGATTGCTTACCATTCTTTTTTTCATTGAGCTAAATAATCGCAAGCAGCGAGGGGTGGTTTGAATTTTTCTTATTTTCCCTCTACCAACACATATGCGCCTAATCCTCTCTCTCTCTCCCTTTCATCACTAGTGCCATTTTGATATTTAATAAGCAATTTTGAGTTTGCTTCTAGAAGAACCTCATGACGGGGGCAAATCCATAGTCGTGCATGACAAATATGAAGCACAAAAATATGCTGCCAAAATTATAGAATATTTTGGTTCATGATCTAAGAGAGATATATGTAAACATAGAAAAAGAGTTTTATTTCACTTAAGGTAGTCAAGCCGTGCTTTCGATGCTTACATGGACTACTGTGCCCGACATTTAGGTTCTAATATATAACTTTAGCAAGGTTATCTTTTTTTTCTCTAAATTTAGTGCAAAATTACCTCATTAGAAAATTATGTTCAAATATAAATTAATACTTTTGTTTTGCAAATCAGTATGTAGAGTAGACTGCAATGAAACAAAGGAAAGTAATAAGGCAATTTAAAATACAAATTGTAGATTTTATCAATGGTCCTAAAAACCATGTAGCCCCCACTCAAATAATTATGTTGAAAGTGTGTCATGGTATTACAAGTATTAGCATTTAAAATATTAAAAACTAAAATCAACGTAACTTATTATTTTTATTTAGCTCCGCATCTTACTACCAGTTCGGGCTATACACTTAAGTACTAATTCTGATAATGGATTAGAAATTGAGAAGGTTGACTATAGAGGAAATGAACCCGCATTTGCGTGTAGAGAGTAAATCCGTTTATTATAACCATCCCCAGTTTACCCGAGCAAGATTCGAGCCTCGATCTTCCCGGCATTGGCAGTCTAACTTAACATGAAACTGGTGCGTTATCCAACCGAGGTGGGTCAACATAACTTATTAATTTCAAGGCCATCAACAAGTGATGATGATCATTTAAATGGTTGAAAAAGAGAGTAGATAATTGTGTAATTTTGTTGAGCATAAGACATCTAAATAACACAATGAATGTACCAAATCTGTGATTGATTAGAAAATCATTTTGTTTGTTTGTTAGTTTACATTGATTAGTGGACAGGGTTCCTACAGTATTTGTAAAAATTCTCCCCGACTTTTCCTGACCAACTTCTCATAGAATTTTAATTAAAATTTTACAGTATTATACATGTGAAAATATTAATTTAATTACATTTATTTCGGCCTCCTCCTCCCTACAGCCGACCTTGCCTCCCCTCTCATGGAAGAATAAGAAATCAGACGTCTTGCCAATCAGTTCAGAGAAAATGATGGAAAAATAATTAAATATGTCTAACCCTTTTAAAAAGGAAAGGCTGACATTCGTCTGCCATTGTCTGCAGAAAGCTGGTTTACACTTCAGGAATGGATCACAGGCTGCTCTTTTCTGTCTCTACAGGTTTGGTTTTAGGAAGTTTGCTTCTTTGAGAAACTTAATATGGTGCCAAAATTGTAATTCCTTTTGAAAGCACTTTGAATTCTCTAACCACCACGCACCACAGAACTTGTTGTACCCCTGTCAACTGGGTAAACAATGCTAGACTACCTGTAGAGTCGGTGAACAGGTAGTATGTGTGACACAATAAGCTACTTATATCCCAATCAACAGACTCCACTCCTGTTCTCAAGGAACCATCAACATGAAGCCCACATGTTCCCAGATTTAACAAACTACACACTTCATTGTCCGTGACAGATTTGATGTGTTCCTGAAGAAGTGTTATAAACTTGAGGATGATTACAATGTCCATTTGTCCTCTTTGAATAACTTTAGTAAACACTTCATCAAAACAAATTACAAAGTTGTTACATGATTTAGGCGGTCCAGTAAATTGTTCTGAAAGAATGGAGCCAAGCCATGCCTAATTAAATATGCAGCCTTGTCTCCAACAAAAGTAAAGGCACTGGCAATGAAACTCGGGAAACCAACTGAAAATTTGTATTTAAATTATTGCACGAATTGAAAGACTTGTTTCCCTCCACAGCTTGCAAATCCCAAATGAGCTTCGCCTTAGTTATATCATCTTTCATAACAAGAGTTAGGGTTTCTTCCCTACTTTCACTTTTGTCAACAGCTTCCTTCTGCGGCTTTACAATTTCCGATGAAACAGAAGTGTGACTCGAATTGTAATTTTCTGACTTTGTTTAAGCTTCCTTGACTTTGCAGACCATAGAAACCCTGGTGGAAGAAATCTAAGGACTTAACAAGTGTAGTATTTAATGTATGTCCCTCTTGTTAAAACTAAGTTTCATTTTACCATATTAGTTGGACATCTTTTTATCAACACAATAAAACCAAAGTACTTATTTTATAATAAATATAATTTACAAAGCATTTTATTCAAAATATCTTCTCCGCAAGTAAACCCTTCCTTGAGAATATGGTGTTGAGGAAAATATATACTGCAGATGAATTCTGCCTCATATAAATGGATTCTTTAAATGTTAGTCAAAAAACTAGATATATATGTATTGTTCTTTTTGTCGTAGATGGAACCATTTAGAAATAACTTAAATATGTATCATAACCCTGAGCACAAAGTGATGATCCCAAAATATAAGATCATTCAACCTGTGATATATAAAACTATATTTTGAATAAAAGAAAAATATGTTAATATTATTAAGGCTTCGAGTTTTGTAACTTACTTAGATAATATGTAAATAATATTTTATATCAGAATTCCTGAATTAAAATGTAAAAGATGATTTGAAGATATGTTTAGCTTTAATTCATTTGGTGAAATTTTGAGTAGAACAAATTTAGAGTTATTTGTAATTACAAATCATGAAACACTGTATTTTACTACACATTAATTCTTTTTTTTTTTCCCTTGGTTCCAAAACGTTTCTTACAACACTTTTTAATTTTCATTATGTAAAATTTTTAGTTATTGTTTTTGGTAATTTTCTACATAGGTGGAGAAATACCTGCAAGCCAATGTTCCCAAGAAGTAGCTGGGAGCATGTTGAACTGCGCAGGGTAAACACAGCTCTAGTAAAGATTTGAAAAGGGCTGTGAAATAAGTTTAACATCAATAGTGCAAGGAGAATTAAGCTTAGTGTTGTTGTCTAGTTTACACTAAATGGATAAGAGAAGAGACAGGCAAGTGTGTTCCAAGTTATATCACCTTGGTTAACCAAGCAATTTTTATGTAGCATAAGTTAACAAGTGCTATAAATAGATTCAGATGGGATGAAAAACCAAATAGCATCTAAAGTCTTTATATAAACACTAATGTAACTTTTGTACTCAGCAAGCAAAAATAAGTTTAATGTAGGCTTTGAAACTTTTATCAAAGAAGCAAAATAGAAATAAAGTCAATATATACTCCTATGCTAAATAAAATTAGTTTAGTGAATTAAGTTTAATTATCAATAATCAAATATACCAATATCGTTAACTACAAATAAATACTACAAAAGGCAAACATAGAAGTTCATTATAAAAGATACAAATTTTATAATAAAATAATTATTCTCGGTAATATTCTTTACAAATTATCTTTAAATTTAAATATATATGAAAATTAAGCTCAAATGCTGAAACATTACCTTAATACAAGAAATGATAGATCTAAATAAAATATTTATTTAAATTTCAGAAGTAATTCGTAAACACCAAACACTTTTTTGCAAAACAAACTCACTCTACCAGAATTTAGATGGAATATTCAGATTAAAGAATTTTAGAGTTGGACCCCTTTCAGACGAGTGCACATACGCCAGTTCATGAAAGCTTAAGCTGCCAATCTGTCATTACGTTGTATGTAGCCTCTCAAACGAGTGCACATGAACAAGATGTCTGCTTTAATGAGCCGGTTGCCAGCTCTCCCTACCACTGGCAAGCTACCAGTAAGGTATTTGGTATTATGAAGCCTTTTACACAAGCGTGCGTAAGCTGAAGCTCATTATGGAAATAACTGTTTTTCAAGTTGCACGTAATGGAGAAAAGGTAGCAGTCTTCGTTCAAAACAATTTACTGAAGAAAATTAGATTACGGCACCCATTGTGCACACTAGCTGCAATGACTGTAGTAATAAACAAAAAAAACTCTGGGATGGTTGTAAAATATATGATAATGACCTAAGGAAATAATTAAAGACTCATTTTCTCCAAATTATGAAACAGTGTATAGAAACAGCCATTTTGCATCCTTTAAACTTAATTGGATGTACCCATAATTTCCTGTTTTGTTTTCTTCTTTAAAATTTGAACTCCAATTGTTTAAACATAACCTCTTCTGATTCTTGCACTGTAGAATACCAACAAGCTGCTGTGTTTACATACAAATTCAAGCAAGCTGCATCGCGGCTCTAGTGAGCTTTAGAGCAGCTCAAGGATGCTCGTCTAAAAGAGGCCTTAGAGCAGGCAATAAAAATAACTATGTTCAATAAATCAGTATATTTAATTAACCACCAATACTAAGCTGCTTTTGTAAGGTTTCAAAATCAATTTTCACTTATATATTTTTTGGACTTGGCCCATGAGAATTAAATAGCTTTTAATATCTCGGTACATCTTCACTTTGTTTACATTGAAAGCAAGCTTATTTTGTTACAACTAACAATGATAGGGTCATTATGAAACCCATCAAGTTAAGTCTGTAAGCTATTGCCGTAATATGAGTGTACATTTAACTAAGGAGATCACTATTTACTCAAAAATAAATTTCATTTAAAACGGATTATTTACACTATGTGGAACCATATAGACTAATTACTACTACAATTTGGAGCAAAGTATCTGCCTTGGGAATTATATTGCAGATCTAAGTGAAATTATTAATTGTGGTTTTAGTGTAATTAGATAAAACATCATAAATATTCCTGGACCTATAGTCTATTTATTTGTCAGCCTGTAGTAAGATAAAGGATGTATTAACAATATCATTGGTGTTTTTTAATGAAGTCTTGAATTAATTTACAGATTCTGAACAAATTTTTAAGACACATTTTCCACAAGGATACAATTGATTGGTCTTTTTTACCTTCTTAAAATTGATGTTTTAAGACCAGGAGGGTTAAGATTTTAAATAATATAGGCCTAGCTTATTTGGCTAAGCCAATGTGTGTCAAAACTTGGGTAGATTGTTCTTAAATATATAAAAAAAAGGTATTTTTGGTTGATTTTGGTCAAAAGTGGTTTACACAAGTCCTCCCTAAATAGAACAATAATACATTTAGGGCAAGTGAACAATACTAAAAAAATAAGCAAAAAAAATAATACTTTACTCAGTCATTTGCATTTGCCTACCAAAAGTTAATTTTATGTTTTAGTTTCTTTTCTCTCACTTATTGAAAAGGTTCTAGGTGCTTTTGTTTGAAATAGAATTTTGAATGTTTAAGGTTGTAAAGAAATGTATACAAATGGTGAAAAAATGTGTGGGACTACAGCAGACTCGAAACTCCATTTTAAGATTTTAAAATATACCTTTCTTAGAAAAAAAATGAATACATTTTGTTAATGAGGTCTTTCAAATTAAAAATAGTACACACAGCATTTGATTCTTCCTTGAAATCACTTTCATTAAGTTAAAAAAAACTTTTAGGTGGTTTAAAAAATCGTTTAACTGTATTTTCTACAATTCTTGCCATACCAACCAAAATGCCAATAAAAAAAAGTTAAACGGATGAATGAACAACATGAACAATGCCATAAAAAAGTACCATCACTGTAACACCATGTATTTAATATCACCCGTTCCAAACCAAACTTCCAATTGTTTGCAACCATTGTGCTATGGGTTCAAAATGCCCCTGTAAACTAAATTGCGCCTATGTTCACCTATAGGCAAGCAGTAAATTCTTCATCACACTTTCTCTTCTATACGTTATGCTGCCCATATATTTCACTTGATAGGTGTTTAGTAATTTTCAGTATTAAGACATTAATTAAATTAACTTATTCAATATTTAAATGTTTAGTTGAGAGGAAAAAAACCTAGAAAAATCTAAGTTATTTAGTAATTTTGTATTTTCTCACTTGTTTAATTCATAGTGTATAATATCATCATGTAACTAATAACTATATTAACATGGATATCTTTGAACCACTCAGAAAAGAAATAAGTCAACAAGTGTTTGTGTATTTTAAGATATATACAAAAATAAGCAAAAATCAAATGTATAAATTGTTTATTACTTTTAATTGAAAAGGCATTAGATTAGGTAAGACATATTTAAGGAACTAATTTATACTATTTCTAACAAAATTCATAAACATAATTTGAACTTGACATTTTAGAAAATGATTAAAAATAAGCTTAAACCTAGGCAGAAAAATTAACCTAACACTAAGTTCTTTATTTCAAGAACTAGAGTAGGATTTAAGTAGAAAAAAACTTTAAAAAATACAAACATATTTTTTGTGGTAAGCTAATGATTAAATTTTACTATAGTGGTATTTTAAAAGTATCGATTAGAGGTGTACCGATTGTTTAGAATAATTGTTCATGCTACGATTATTTTTACTGATAAGTCCTGATTGTTGATTAATTATTAGTAACTAATGGAAATATGCTTAAGAGAAAGATAATTAATGTAATTAAAACAAAAATATTTTAATTAAAAATCAACAATTAAATCTTTGATAAGCTTAATATTTGATTAATCGTTGCAAAACCAGCAAAAATTGGAATTATATTATTAGTTTTATCAACGATATGAGCTTATATTTCTTTATCTGGTTATGTAACCTTTGCATAGCCCAAAACTAAAATGCAGTGTGTGTGTATAATTTTTTGCTTTAAATTGTACTTAAAAAACGATTAATCAGCATAATAATCACCAATTACGATTTTGCCGGTGCATTAATAATATCCCAATAACGGTTCATTGATATCCACATCGTTACACCTCTAGTATTGATTCTATCTACCAAAAGTGACAGCTGCAGATCACATGGCTTATTGATGTATGTATTGTTAAATAAAAGAGGGTAACAATTCTAGCGGTCAGGTAATGTTCTTTTTATGAAAAGTGGACTATATTTGCACATACAATAAGATAAAACCATGAACAAGGAAAGAAAATTCATGGTCACGTCTATGAATTGAGGTCTTGCCTCTTAAGACAACATAACTCATTTAAGATATTAAAATTTAAAAGATTAAAATAAGAAAAAATTATCCCAAAATTGTGTAATAGGCTATTATAAACAATTCCATTTTGATTGAACATAGTTAAGTTTACTTAAATGATTTAATTAGATTTAAATTAAAAATTAGCTAACAAAAAGTTGGTTTCAGAAATTATTTAAAGCTAAGATAATAAACCTTAAAAATCAGATCTTTTCTTAAAAATTATCCACTTATATGATAAATAACTACTCACAGGAACTGCTTAGGAACCAGGGGTCTGCTCGGGGAGGTGGGGGGGGGGTCAGAATTAAACCAAACCTTACTTAACCTGAGAGTGATCAGAACATAACCTCTAAGCCAAATCTAATATAACCTGGGTGTTTTAGTGGAGTTGCTAAGTGTAATAATCACTAAACTAAAATTTGACATTTGCTATAGTTTTTTTTAATGGTGAATACAATAGGATATAGGGCCATTATTAAAAAATTATTTTACATTTGCCAATTTGATAAAATTGGCGCCCTAATACAGTTTTTGCTATTATCTCGTAAACTGTTCAGTATATCAAAGTGTTTGTTTAGCAAAATATAAAGAGGAAAATAATGTTGACAAAACATGTTCTTTTAGTTTTCCTATTAATCCTAACCATTTAAATACAATCTCGTAGTGAAACTTTTGGAGTTTAATTACAATTTCTGGAGTTTCCCTTCAAATTATTTTCCTATCACACCCAGGCTATAATTAATCCCGCCCATGCATAAAATTTATCTCAGGCCTCCCTTGACCATTTAAGGAGCAGCGCTTGTAGGCACTCCTATGAGTAGTGTCCATGTATTTTAAATTAAATGTCAGCTTTGACAACAAAGTTTAAATATTGAAAGTGATAGATTGTCACAGTTTTAAATAAAAATTGGACACCATATTAAGAGTATATGCTCAACAACATGACTGAAACTAGCTAAATATTTACATAATAATCTGAGTCTATTTAATTAGTTAAAATTTATATTATAGCCATGACACCAAAATTGTGTACATAAAACAAATTTAAATTAGCTGCCTTTTTTTTAAAGTTGGATTTAAATTCATATTGAAACAATTAAAAGACAAATAAAATGATAAAATTCCAGCATAAATATTTATTTAAAAGTATAACAGATGATAGTAATCTTTTTCAAATGAATTTAGCAAAATTATAGTTATGTCATTTTTTTACTAGATTACATATTATTTTCAATTATTGAAAAATATCCATTCATAAACTGGCTCCATCAGTTAGTATGTATTCTTATAAATAACAAAGCTGCCGTGCCAATATACTAAATCAAATCACAGGAAAAACAACTGGATCATTAATGTGAATATTATAATGGTTGCTAAGAAATGTATGCGAGCTGAAATAATTACTATAAAAATTGATAACCATTAGTTTACAACCCACTAAATATATTTCATAAGTAGTAAATGCAGATATTTAATTTTGCTGAAATATTCAACCTAAACAAAATTGTATATGCTTGGTTTGGCAAGGATCGACCATTAAATTGTGAAGAGAGTTGTTTATTTGTTAGCAAAATTTTCCCTACACACAAAACTGATGCAATAGTAAACACAATTTAAATAAATGTTCAATTACTTCATACCAAAATAATGTACATTCATCAACTGTGAAATACAAACATTATGTTGAGGTTATTTAAACAGGTTTGCCAGTTTTCCATACAATTTTAAAATATCGCAAACACAAAATTTTAAAACCGGTTTTGGGTGCAAGAACGATATTATACTTATTCTACTTAAGTACTAGAGTTAGCGCAATACAGTATTGGCAGGTATTTAGCATTTTAATATTTAGCTAATTTTAAGATAAAACATAATCAAATAATAAAACATGGCAATTAGTAACAAAGACATTTATACTACATAATTATTTTATGTACAGTGCTTTTCTACCATAACCCACAAGAACATTATCATCTAACACCAATGCACAAATCATATCACCATAATTTCCACTTAAAATTTGTTTTATAAAGAACTTAACAAACTAATCACTGGTTCCTTGTGTTATTTGAAGGAATGCCCTAATTTTATTTACATGTATAATGAATGTTTGCAGTAATTATTTCAATAAAAACAACCTCTCGCCACTCTAAAAAAAAGCTACCACAAGTAAACCTACAGAGTGAATGTATACAGGAGAGTTGAGAAATTAATACTATAAAATATCTACAGTTAAACCTGTTACAACTAGCACACATTCACTCACTGAGAATTAGCAACCTTATTGACCTACACAATTCACAAAATGTGAAATAAATTTGAAATGTTAGTGGTAGGAGTTTGAGGATTGACTCCAAGCTATTATTTGTGCAAAAGAAATGCACGTAATGACAAGAATTACATTTTGATGGCATTTCTTAACAAACAGTGTTTGCTTTAGGTTAGTAACATTATTATATATCAAAGAAATTAATATGAAAATAATTGTTTTACTTTCTACCATTAGATGTAATATTATTATTGTTGTGTGCAAAACAAATTGTGTTAAAAATAAATAGAAAATTAATGCTGTTAAACCTGTCTAATAGGAGTTTATTTCTGTTAGAAAAGGAGCACAAATTTATTAACATATTTATGTAGTAGGTACACTTAAATATTTCAAACCGATGGTAAAAATAGTACAAGCAGCTATTTAATTAGGCAATAAGTATATGAAAAAACTAATTAAATATATTTGTTTTTTACTCTAATATAACAATGGGTAATGAATATATGCTGAAAAGAGTATAAATTACTCTTTTCACAAGGCAATAGGTACTCTAAAATCACGCCTGCAGTAAAATTATCCCCCCAGCCTATATAAATCATTCTTAGGTTTTCTAAGTCAAAAGTGACTGAAAATAATACTATTATGCCAATATATTATAGCCTTGAAGGTAATAAAAGTATAAAAGAAGATAAATCATATATTTAGTTAGCTTATATTACCTAACACTAAATACTTATCTTTAAGGAAACCAAATATATTTAAAATAGCTTTTTGAATTATTTTTCCCTTTGTAAGAATTAAATTGGGTTTATTTGTATTATAATAATTAGAATACACTTTTAAATTGTGTATCTGGGTGAGCACCGATTTTTAGAAAAATGAATATCCAAACCAATCATCAAACTTAGCATTAACCAAATGGCCTTTTTCTTTCAGATATAAACACATTCTAAGTTTAAACCACTCATGATAAACTTACTAAAATATTTAGCCTAGTCACAAATAAACACGGTTCAAATAATTTTCAACAGTTGCAAGGATTTTCTTTAAGTACCTTAAGAATGTAAACACCATTAAATTCCAAGGAAACCTAATGAACAAAGTATGTTAGCCAGTCAGTCAACTCAATTCTCCTCCTTTGAAATAACCTTAATTTAAGCTTCATTAACTTTACAAAAACCTTCTTTTAAGGAATATTATACTTTCCAAATTACTTTAGTTCGTTATTTATTTATGAGGAAATAAATATTCAATAAAATGGGATGCTGCTAATTCTCTGATCTTAATGTGTGTGTGTGCGCACATTTGTGTCATTGGCATGTGTGCGTATGTATTTGTTGTGTGTAGGCTTCAACACACAGTTCATAAATTAGTGGGTTGGTTTAAAAGTATATTGATCAAGGATTTATGAAAGGATTACAAAACTAAAATCTTCAATATGCAGAGGATTAATTTAAAAAAATTAAAATTTTTGTATTTTAAAGTAATGGTATATTTACTTAATTTAAAAAAATATAGAACACTTCTTTGTTGCACAGATGAATGATAAGGGAAGCACATCAGTGGAGAGAAACACTTAAGGTTTATTATAGCAATCTGTAGCCCTGGGAGGCCGCATGTGAGGCAGTTTACCCATAAAGTAAATCTTGTTTTATACAAATTTGAATGACTGTATGGAAAAAATAGGAATCATCGACTTACTATCCAAAGAAGAAATATTATAATTCACAATAAAATACTAAAATGATGTAAATGAACACACATGCACACACACACACACATTTCAGCATTAAGAAAATATATATGTTTGAGTATCAACACACGAGGACAAAATTTTGCACAACAAATCAAAATAAATGTTGATAAATATGCAAAGAACACAAACTCAATTTAAAGAGCTTGTGTTTCATTAGCTGAAAGACAAATTAATACATTTAAAATAAAAACATAATTCAAATAAAATAAATTTAAAGTCTTGATGTCCCACCTATTAATAAAAGTATCACCATTGTTTTATAATTAAATTGTGTTAATAAGTGGACCAATGCCAAGTACTGCATTCCTTTTTATCTGTTATATAATTCGGAAGAACCAACAGAATTAAGTATTAATATAATCAATAGTTTCTCTCTAAGGCTCTCAAGAAATGACAGTCCTCATATTTTGATGTTACAGTTAAAAATGTGTATGTCTGTGTGTTAATTTAATTTTTTGCATTCAATTATGAAAAATTCTACTACTGTACAAGTGATGATTCTTTTATCTAACTTCCTTTTAAAAGTTTATGTGACTTCTTGTGATTGATATCAAAGACAAAGCTGGAAGCATCAATTGATGAACATCACAAAATTCCAGCTCGATGATGGAAATATGTATCCTGTAAAGAAACAAAAATAATGTCATGAAAATATGTTCTATTCAATGAGGATGTAAATCAAAATTTTATGTTGATTTTACTTTGCATCTTACCTCTTCAGGCTATACACAATGATTACACTAATGTGGTATGGCAGAATTTAGAAGAAATGTACTCGCATTTGCATGGGGGGGAGAGAGAGAGAGAGAGAGAGAGGGTAGGAAACAATTTAGGAAAACCACCCTCAGTACAACCGACCGGGATTCAAACCTTGATCTCTCTGTTGTCGGCAGTCTAGTATATTCCTTGAGTGATGCCTTAAACATTGCGGCCAGCGAAGCAGGTAGTATGGTGTTGTTGCTATAGTGTCAAAATTAATTACTATATCTAGCTAGGAGTATTAACCACCAACAGCTGAAGAAAGCTTAGATTGAAATGATATGACAGCACACAAATTAGATGTTTAAATGGTGTATCTTATGATGTTTTTCAAGCAATTAAAGTTAATTTGGTTTCCAAGCTATAATTTTATTTTAATGCTTGATAAATCTATCCACTAATTACAATAATTTGAAACCATAGCATGAGGAAGCCAAATTTATTTAGAAATGAACCAACAAATGATTGGAAACACAATGTGGACAACAATTCTATTAATGCCTGGCTGGAAACCAAACCAAATTCTAGGGATTAGCAAACCCTAATTGAACTAAAGAGGTGATGAGAAAAAACAGTTAAAACAACCACCACTAGTTTGCAGGATATAGATTATAATGTAGGTCACACATTCTGGAAATGGTCGAACTTTGACAGTCACACGACACTGCTTGTAATAATACAATTTTTACTATGAATGAATCGGTATTGTGATGGTCATAAGATTTTGCATCTAAAAGAAGATGACAATACCCTAGTTGCCTCTCCTCTACACCAAACCCCTCAAGTATAATCATTCACTACACACATGCAATGTATAGGATCATCATCACATTTAACTTACAGACCCTAACAACAAAATCAAACAAACATGTCTTGTTCCACAACCAACACAAAACATAACAATAAGGACCTTGAGGCATGATTAAACATAGTTTTACAGTAAAAAAATATTGTATTTCCAAATGAGCCTCCAAAAAGTACTTTTAATTGCTTTAATTGTGTGGTGTGAACCATAAAGGTAATCCAAAGTAAATTAAATAAATAAATATATTGTACATTATTTCTCATACTCAATTAAGTAGGAAATTAATTTTATTATTTGTAGCCTTCTAACCAACAGTTTGATATCCCACTTGGCAAAGATAGTGGCTTGAATATTCATTAAAAGGTCAAAAAATGAGGTAAAGGAAGTAAAGTAAAACCTTGATCTATTGTCCCCAGATGTATTGTTCAATTTCTATAGCCCCTGAATGAATCCTATTAAAACTATGAAAATAAGTTCCCCAACAATTGTTCCACTCACTCTGCAGACACATCCTCTTTGAGGAATGTGAAGCACTCATTCTAAAGAAACATCTTCTTTGAGGAATGAAAAGGTGATTTACTACTTAAAAATAAAGTCTACATCCATTACAGTTTCCAGCCCAAGGCGTTGTGGTCAGTTTTTTATCCAAGCTATATATTTTCCTTTACCGGCCTGCTAGGCAAGTCGTAGCTTCAGTTGTCTTATAATACAACTTAGGACTAGGGCAGGCACAACATCAATTACCCGGCCGTTAACTGTGAAAGGGTAAATTCGCATCTCACCAATGATAAATTTTTCAGCCATGTCGGGAATCGAACCCAACAACCTTATCTCAGTAAACAGACACTACCAATTGAGCTAGGGTGTCGGATATTAAAAAAAAAAAATTAGGAGAAGATCAATTTGGTTTCATGAAGGAAAAACCCAGAAAGGCACTTGAAGTGCTAAGGATAATATTGGAAAGATTCCCAAACATCAAGAAAGAAGTATTTGACTGTTTTGACTGGAAAAATACATTCAACTAGGCAAACTTGAAGAAACTGAAGCCTTAAAAATAGAAATTGACAGGAGATAGTATAGATAAAATATGAATAGGAAGCTTGTACATGAAGCAAAGCGTAAAAGAAAAATTGGATATAAGGGTCACCAATAATGCAAATTTTTGAATATTTGTTAAGACTATGGAGATTTTAAAATAGGAGGATGTGTGATGATTACAGTGAAATAAGCATATGGCTTTTTAGAACTAGTGATTGAAAGAACAACTGAGCATTGTGTGGGAAATCTAAAGCTAAAGAATATGGAGCATTCCAAATATTTGGAAAGTTTAATCAAGATAAACGCAGTGTGTATACGACAAATTAAGTCAAAATAGCAATAGCTAAGGCTGATTTAAACAAGAGGATCCTTCTGACTAACAAACTAGACCTGCAGGTAAGGAAGAAATGGTTCAGTATTACACATGGAACTGAAACAAGATATATGAACAACATTGATATGTGGTGCTGGAGGAGAATAGAGAGGTAAAAGTGGGCAGGTTAGGTGACTAATCGACAAGTTCTAACAAAAGTAATTGAAAAGAGAACCATTTTACAGGGGGCTCTAAGAAGTAAGGCCAACTATATGGGGTCACAATTTGAGTGATGTGATAGAAGGCAAGGTGGAAGAGAGGAGGGGACCAAACAGATCCCAAATGCAACTGTTTGACTTCATACAAGAGATGATGAAGTTACAGCATCATAAAAAGGAAGCTGCTGATAGGTCAAGCCAGAGGACTCAATTTGGGTAAATATGGGTATATTTGGGTAAGGCAACAGAACTGTCGAAAGAGAAAACACCTAATTTATATCCTTCTTTATGTATATAGAGCAATTCTATCAGCATCATTTCAAAGTAGGCCTACAAGTTAACCTCTAATACTTTTTTCAAAAGATGAGCTACAAATTTATATGAATTGTATTAATTATTGATAGATGTATGGGTTAGGTCTTTGTATAAAAATGAATATGGGAAAACCCAAAAAATCTAATTATCTTTACTTAGATTCTATGCATTGATAATATAATAAATTAAGTGTTTTTGGCTCTTGATTTTCTTATATTTGATTCCTGATAGAAGCAACAGGATGTTTGTTTCATGGTCAGATAGTTAACCAGGCTCAGTCAATAAATTTGTTTTGAGACACATACATTGTGTGTTAAGATTGTATTAAATATAGATCTTTTTGTTTCACTCATTACTAGATTTAACAAAGAATTAAAGTTAATTTTTAAGTAATAAAATTTAGTATGTTTAATGTAAATGTGTTTCAATTAGGATTAATATCTAAATAAAAAGTATTTGCAATCCTCTAGCTCATTAATCTCACGATATGGTAACTACCTAAAAACTCTGTGGTGTATTATGTAAACAAAGCTATGGCAGCGTATATACAATTTCGGATGCAAAATAATTTCCCGACAAAATAAACAAGATTGTATCTTTAGCTTTGTTTCCACACCTTAATATAAAAAAACTTGGTTCTTAAACTAAAGTATTTTTATTTAAAGTTTATTTCATTCATATTGAGAAGATGTCAGGTATAGGAAAAGTTGTTTTTATTTAGCGATTCAAATAAATGAAGAATAAATCAAAACATAAAATAAAAGTGCTTGGTCATAATTATCTTTAAATAAGAAAACCTTATCTCAATACAATTCTGCATTTTATAATTTTATATCAATAATATATGTATTAAAAAAACATAAATTAGTGTATATAATTTATTTTTGCAATTTTAAAATAAATCATTGTGAAGATATAAGACTATAGTGTTTTAATTATTGTTATAATTTTGATTGTTGATTATCAAAGCAATAAACATTTGAAGCATTATGTATGACTGACTAACAATTACCTGCTAATATAGTTTTGGTGCTGTAGTGTTTTTTGTGAACATACAGTTTTCCTGTTATGTGATTGGATCTTGATTTTATATTATAGTTGAATATAAGCTAATCATATTTAGAACTGTGAAGCTATGGTTTTAAATAGTGAAATTAAGTCCAATTACGAGGGTGATTAGTGGTTTCTAGGAGAAAGCTAGTTAAAAACCAAAAATAAAAATTAGGTCAAAAACATATTTTTCAAATATACTAACATTCAACTACATTACAAAAATTATGTTTATCAATTTTTTTTTAAAGTTAAATTCTTTACCATAGTATTTTAGATGGCAAGTGTTGAGTTGTCCCATTCTAGGTCTTTAATTTTGCCACCATCGCCTGCCTCTTCTTCTTCATCAGAAGAATCTAGGTCATCTTCATGATAACTTGAGCCGTCATCTGATGAATCATCATCATTACCAACAACCATGCTCCTTGTGTGGTTTGAGCCATTGTGTGAAGTATGTGCAGAACTTTCTAGATGCTGTGAACATGCATATATATCTTAAATGTTTTCTATTAAAGAGGAAGGAAGATTGAGAATCAAAGAAATAAACATATATTGAAGAGATTCAACATTAATTAAATAACATGGTTTCAAAGATCCCTTGAAACTAGTGTCGTTATTGGCATATGTAACCATACCTTATCAGCCCTAAACCTTGAAGCTAAGACCCTTGACATTTTGAACTATACCTTAAGAAAAGTTATTAAATGAACTTATTTATGTAAAAATCTGATTTTTATTTCCCATTAAAGAAAAAAATATTGATATGAACAACGATTTTGTAAATACAAATCAATAATATAGTATAATTACAAATCTAAATGTATTAATTTTTCAATATTAAAGGCAAAAGACACATATCAATCATTATATGTTAAGGTAAAAGGTAAAAAACCAGGAAAGCTAAGCAAACCCCAAAATTTCTAATGCATCCCATGCGTATTTATATTATTGTGACCACATTCATATTTTGAAAAGTATTGAGCAAAATTGACAGTCAATATGCCATATGTATACAGATTGCACAAATTATGCTCTCAGATCACAAAATGGAGGTAAACTTGGCTTAATCAAGGCTAATTTCAATATTTTGCCAGTAACTATAACAAACTGACACAACTGCTCTTATCACATCACTGTAGGATAGCCTCAAGAAATGTTCAGGCCAAATTGGTGAAGTAGTGTTTGCAAACTTCAGAATGTGCTGAAAAAGAAATTCAGGATTCAACACAGTATGTAAAATTTCTGCTGAAATCAACGATAAAACTATTTAGAAGACATTGAGGAAAACATATCAGGTGACATCCCATAAACAACCATAGGAATGGGATGAGGAAGAGAAAGAGTGTAGAGTTAAATTTAGCACGGTGAAGTGTGGAGATATGGTAATGACAAAGAATAAAATAAGACCGAGTAAAGCTATAAGTTGGATGGAGAAGAGCTGAGAAAGATAAAGAGTGTAAAATATCTTGGAAGCATGAGTGAGGTGAATGATGGCAGTAGAGAGGATCTAATAAGAGGGTAGCAGGGGGAATTGTTCAATAGGTGTGTAAGAAATTTACTATGGAGAAGAGAAATGCCCCTTGAAGTGTAAGGAAGTGCTGTAAAAGGCATACTTTGTAACCATTGTCGCAATGCAGGAGTAACATTGTTGTGGCTCACTGTTCGGCCTTTGTATCTTTCCTCTGCACTTGCACCGATGGCGCCAACCACCCTCTCCTCTCTACTGCCTAGACCGGCCCACACTTCTTGTTCTTTGAGCCGTCTATGACGATTTCCCCACTGTACTCGCGACAAAGAAAACTCTTTCTACTGTCTCTCACGTTCTCAAGCGCCAATGAGAATTCTCATTTTCTCCCCTGGGACAAGGCCAGGCAGCAGTGGAGAGTATTTAACACAGTGGTTCCTCATTCAGAGGTCAGTCAGAAAGCGGCTACCCAACCCGGGTGTGCCACCGGAGTGAAAGAGCTAATAGAGGGTTTTAAGACCTAGCCTACCCATAAATGCATGGTTATAAACAAAAAAATGTTTTAAAAAAATATCTAATAATTCAACATTGTTTTTTTATTTATTCTAGTAACATATCTGGGGATATTTCATAATTCTTATGGAATTTTCAAACCATGCTAAAAATAATTATTGAAATATTTTCGTTAAAATGTTTCCATTTCAATGCATTTTAAATGGTAAAACAAAAAATTATTAGTGGATTTATTTATTTTTTCTGTACAATTAAGCTAGAGTGTTTGTTTATAACATATTATTTAATGATTTTTTTAAACGTATTTTTAAATTTGGGTTGGCTTCAATAATCACGACGATATTGAGCTATAACGACTCCCAAGTCGACACTCTAATCAAAATACATAGTTTAAATACAACTTTTCCTTCTACAAATAGTTATCTTAGTTGATAATAGGTGCCATTAGTATGATCATTACCCATTTATCAGCTAGTATTGTTTTGCAAGCGTTGGCTAACCTGCTGTATCGGAATTCAGGCGGCAGTGGA